>JAUJPO010045752.1:0-16613 GCA_032270745.1 Tiaropsis multicirrata
AGTATATGAGGTGTAATGGGTTTCTGTAAAAATCCAATGCGTGTACATAAACAATAAGTCTAAGTGTAGACAGTCTGGCAGTCGAATCCTTCATAACTTCATAGAAAATGTTTCATTCTTCTTCAATGCATTTCTATTTGTTTTTATCCAATTTCAACTGTGGTTTGCTGTAATCAAGCCTCTACCCTTCTTTAAAAATCAAAGAATACACTGGAATACAATAAATCCCAGCCTGTTTTAGTAAAATCTTTGTACAAAGTTCTCTCGCCTCCTTTTTCTCCCGATTCTTGTCCAAGTCCCTTACTCTCGGGGAAATCGGGAAATCGGGTATATATCGGAATGTGGAGAACGTAGCCTGTGCTAGTTTAAACTCACTCGGGCGATATTCATTCGAAATACAAGACACAGTTTGATACAGTCTATTGGCGTAAATGGGTGGTGGGCGGAAAAAAACGAGCACTGGAGAAAATAAGAAGGAGGAGGAAAACAAAGCGCATCGTTTTAAAAAAAATTTCTTTTAACAAGTATCAAGTTATTTCTTTGGTAATTTAGTGTCTTGGTTTTTCTTTTCAACATCACCATTTTTCTTCTTCCTATTTCTTTTGTAATTTATTTGCCCAAATTGACTTTGTATATCTTCGTAATTCACTGGCCTGCTTAAAAACTTTGTCAAATTTTTTTCCTTGTTCTTTCTCCTTCATATATTTTGACATCCCTGTAGCTGTATCCAACTAGTCCCACTAATTTGCTTATAAAGTACCATTTCTCATCCCAGTGAAAAATCGAACTTACTCTCTCACCCAGTAAAAAATCGAACTTACTCTCTCCCCCCAGTGAAAAATTGAATTTACATTTTCACCCAGTGAATAATCAAATCTACTCTCTCACCCAGTGAAAAATTGAATCTATTCTTTCCCCCCAGTGAAAAATTGAATTTACATTTTCACCCAGTAAATAATCGAATATATTCTCTCACCCAGTGAAAAATCGAATCTACTCTCTCACCCCAGTGAAAAATCTAGTCTACTTTCTCCCCCAGTGAAAAATTGAATTTACATTTTCTCCCAGTGAAAAATAGAATCTACTCTCTCCCCCCAGTGAAAAATCGAGTCTACTCTCTCCCCACAAAACAACCATTAAAAATATAAAATTTGAAGAATATTGGAAATCGCTGGAAAACATTGCCATCTGACCCTCGCCAGTGGGTTTGAAGGTTTATTACTAGAGAACACTGCAATGCGGAATAAGTAGAGATACAGGGGGTGTCTAGATATTGCCTTCGTAACTCAATGACTACCTTTCCTTCGTATATTTTCACTGCTTTCTTAACCCTGACTCGCTCCCCTTCGTATTTTCATTCCTTTATTTGTAACTACTTTTTCCTTTTAAACTGGCTGAGGCAATTATTAATGTGATATAAAAGATAAACCTGTATTTATTATTCGTCATGATCAGCAAACCTTTCATACAAAGTATTTCATTCTGGATAAATAAATCTTCCTTGTGGGACATTGTAGCTGTAAAAAGTTTAATAAGCTACTAATTTAAAACCATCAAACTAACAAAAACATAAAGCCATATTTTTTTCTTGACTTGTCTGTGTCACAAAATAAAGAACTGTTTATTTTTGTTCTTTTTGTTTTTCTTTAATAATGGAACTCTGTCCAAAGAAGAAAATTGAATGTTTTTTCGATTGTTTCATGCAATTCGAATGTTTGCTGCGTCATTCGAATGTTTTTTATTCATTTAATTTTTTTGCTTCAATATATGTTCGTAATGGGTTTGTTTACATCGTTCTTGTGCCGTGAACCAGCGAAGAACATTCCTGGACGGTAAGTTGGACCGGTCCAGAACGGTCCAATATCGTTCTTTTACTTTGTTTTCTTAGCTTGATCTACAGAAAACAAATAATCGATCTGGTCAATGGAACGTTCCGGACCGTTTCAGAACAGTTCGGACCGATAAAAAACGTTCCTGACCGTTCCAGAACGATCTGGATTACAATATATTTAAAATCGATTGTAATGACACATATAAGTCAAAGTCTTCTACTATCAATCAATTCATCAAATTCTGGATTGTGTCAATATATAATCCTAACTTAAGTTTTCTATAAATATCAAAATTTATCAATTATCCAATATTCATTAGCCTATGTTCATAGCCTATATTTTCATTCAATTTATGTAGTCTTTCATTTGTATTTCAATTTCTAGTTTGAACATACCTCACTCACAAGGATAACTTACAAACAAGCACACGTCGCCCACTTCAAATTTCCATCCCTCTCATTCCACAAGAATAAATTAATGTGGAATTGCATATGACACCTGAAAATTATTATTTTTTGCGGAATTAATTAATGCGCACTGTACTTACAAGCAAAATTGTATTTTATCATTGTATTGGTGATTCCTGAAGAATTGCTGAGTGAAAAATCTTCTTTTTAGCCTTCGAATGTTTGCTGAAATATTTCACATTGTTAAAGTGAAAGAATCATTCAAAACTGCTAGAAAATTATATGTTTTTTATCTCAACTGAGATGGCCCTACACTTTTTTTTATAAGAATACCCCTTTTTGATGTATTTTACACTTTTTGAACAATGATTTTTTTCTTAAAAAGCTTATAACTTGGTAAATATTCAACCGAATTTGAAAAGTTATACCTCAAAATTTAAGTTAGATTTTCCCCTCTCTAATGAAATAAAAATATTATTGAAAAAAACAATTCTTTTGGCTCTAGGAGACCAATAAACATTCAAACCTTTTTCTGGGACACCCGGTTGAAGGTCAAAGTTGATTCAATAAGATTCAATTAATATTAGCAAAATAAAAATAGTAAGGGGTTATTAGGGAGGGGGTGACAGAGGTATGATAATTGTATAATTTGAAAATCTTTTTTTCATTTTGATAAAATTAGGTAAAAAGGTAAAACACAGAGGAAAAACGTTGAGAAGAACATTAGGATACATTTTAGTTAATTTTGCTAAACTTTCCTTTCATAATATCTGACTCCCCAAGCTATTTAAAGTACATAAAATTGAACCGGTAAGAGAGCGGTAAAAAGACCAGCCACAAATCGGCTGATTATAAATTTGAGCGGCCTTTAGTTTGATTGAGATCGGCCAGAGACGGCCAAGAGAGTTTGCTTGTTGTTTTTTTCTGACCAGTCCTATCAGCCTTTCTTTGAGATTGGATCGGTCCGATGAACGGTCACTTGACCGGTCTATTACTTTGCTGGCAAACGACAGAATTAACACAAAGATACACGAAAAATGTAAACATATTCATCACAACGTAAGTAAAATACGTTCGAATGACACAAAAAACATTCGATCGAGGCAACAAAACATTCGATTGATGCAACAAAATAATTTCAATTATGTCAAAAAAGCATTCAATTTTCTTTCTTTCGAGAGTTCCATTAATCCAATAAAAAAATCAAAACAAAAATAAACAGATCTTCAAAGTGACTGAAGCAGACAAGAATAAAATGGTTTATTTTTAAGCAATGTCATAAAGTAATTAATAATTTGAGGTAAAAAGCTACAAGATTAATATAACAAGAACACTCTTTCTCTATTTCCCAGTGAATACTGTTGTTTGTCAGTGAGTTCATTTGAATTTATATCGTTCTTTTGGTGTATTTTTAGTGGAATGGCTTTTAGTTTTTTTGTTGGGGTTAAGTAAACTTCTTTTTTTTAACACCCCCATATCACAGATCGATGATGGAGCACTGGAACAATGGCAACAAAAAATGGTCTCAGGTCAAAAGTTAGCATAGTGTTATCGTCCCTGCTGGAAAATTGCCACTATAAAGACAAGGAAATTTTGATATCCCCCAACTTAATTTTTAAAAGGATTTCATGTCATCTCCATCAATCTTTTTCAAAGATCAAAAGAATAGAACCTTGTATCATCGGAGGAAAAAAATCGACTTTGATTTCCCCATTGGACTTTATTTCCCTTTACCAAGGAAGTTAAAAGCTGCGAGTCAAGCAAATCAGTGATTTTTAACGAAAGGAAATAAATTCATACAATGTTCAAAAGTTTGTTTTCAAGCTGCATATTGCTCTGCTAGGATTGGCTAGACAAACAAAAGTTCCTTGATTTGTTTTTGTTCAGATCTTTCAGAATTCACTTGAATATAGTTGAGTTTACATCTTTTGAGAGCGAGATTAAAAATAAGCGGGCAACCGAATAAGAACAAGAGCGGACCAGAAAGCCGTTTGATCGACCGGTCTGGTCGCTTTAAACATGCCCGATTTAAACATGCCCGATTTATGGACTAGTTCGATATCGGCCCTTTCAATAATCGTAACGGCCAGAACGGTCAGATACCCGGTCCTAAAGCGGCTAAAATGGGACCCGTACAAGACCGGTCTACAAAAGTTTCTTATCTTCTTCTTCAACTGCAATTTGAATGTTATTGATTCCATGTTGTCAAAAATTAGCAAAAAAAAAACTTCTTGAGAAAAAATAATTGAAATTTAAATACATTCAAGAAAACGAAAATATTTTCCTATCAATTTATTCACCATAGCTTATGTTCCCCAACATTGATTCAATGAACAAGAAAGAAATAAAACTTATGTTAATCTAGTATAAAATGTCGCTGATTATCTTTCACAAATTTAATTTGTCCAAGTTGTTTTGAAAGAGTTTGAAATATTGTATACAATTTTTATGCTTTCCGATGCATGTGCAACATTTCTTCATTTTCGTCCAATAAAAACATGCGATTTAAAGCATTAAAATTTTGGCTGTTTCAAAACGTGTGCTTATTATTCTTTTTATTAATTACCAAACACAATTAAATACACCTTGATTCCCTTAATTTTAGACACACTTAGCCGTGCAAAATTGAAAGGGTGCCCAAATTAGGGATAAATGTTTTTGGCGATTTTAAGCCTTCACAATATGTTTGGTAGCGTCAAGAGATATTCATTAACTTTTTTTTGTTTTCTCCCTTCGTTTTGTATGGTCAAACAATTTCAAACACTAAGTATTTTTTTTTGCTGAATTTATTAAATTTTCAAAATTTGGAAAAATATACTACTTCGATAAAACGATAAAATCAAGGGTGTTCGTAATAGAGTTTTTTAAGGGATGCATGAAAATTAAGGGTAGATAAGGTTTATTAATTAATATAATCTAAAATTATGGATAAAACTTGATTGAGTTTGGTAGATAATTAATATATGAATAATAAGTTTTTTAACAAGTTTTTTATTGTTTATCAATTGATTGTGATTTGAATCCAAAAACATGTACCAGTCTACTGTCTCCGACATTTGGGAGCTTTTATGACGCTTTTATGATGCATGTTCATGATGCATGTTCATGATGGCTTTTTTTTTGTTTTTTCTTGGGCACTCTGAAATCTCAGACATGTATAAAACATTAGGCTGCAGACCGTGGACCAATCTGGAAATAAATCTTATGAGCAAACTGAATTATGTAAAAGGGCCCTTTTGAACTTGTTCCTCCTAGGTCTGATGTAGTTTTCTGAACCCAAAATGTCTAAATAAATTCTTTGTTTGTTTTATAGTCACAAATTCGAAGAAGTAGAGGCAATCAAAAACTTTTTGCTTTCAAAAACTAAAGTTCGACCAACTATTGGTATAATTTGTGGATCAGGTCTTGGAGGTCTTGTCAACAATGTTGAAAACAAGGAAGAATTCAAGTATGAAGATATTCCCGGATTCCCTGTCAGCACAGGTAAAAGGAATATAATAAACTTTTTAGTTTTATCTTCTAGTTCTTTATTTTTAGTTCTATTCCACTCTACTCCATGAGTTTTATTTTGAGATGTATGACTTGACCATTTGTTTTTTTTTTAAGATCTGTTGCCTGGGTAGTATGGTCCTTACGGTCCGACGGAGATGTGCCACTGGTGTCCTGAAAAATGACCCCACATCTAGGTAGTCTAGATATTGGCAATTTTATAGCCCAAAATTGTGCAACGGGACCCTGAATGGGATTCAAATTCCAAATGTTTGTAAAATGAGTCTACTATATCTCAAATATTCTAAAAAAGGACCCTATGAGGGATTGATTTTTCGTTTTTGTGTTTTTCGACCCTACCAGGGATTCATGAGAGCTGAAAAAGGTACCTTGACCACATTGTGTACCCTTTTTTTGTCTAAGTACCCCCTGTCTATTGCATGAAATAGTATTTTAACGACGATGTATCTCTTTAATGGAAGTCTTTCTTTTTCTCTTGAATAAACCGTTTTATTTTCTTAATTTTATCTAATCAACAAACAAATTAAAGCTTATTTTCCAGATTTTCAATTGCCTGGGACCTGAACTCTTTGAACTACTAGCTTTGTCCCTTCATTATCTGAAATAAACTTTAAACAACTTTTCGATTTCTTTTAAAGTCCATACTGTACATACTATTTTTAGTTCAAGGTCATGCTGGCAAGCTTGTTTTTGGAACCTTAAGTGGCAAACAAGTCGTTTGTCTTCAAGGTAGATTTCATTTCTACGAAGGACATGGAATGTTGAAAGTAAGTACTATTTTTCAGAGATTTTAAGGCGTCAAAGGCACTCAATTTTTATCCTTTCAAAACAGGAAATAACTATTGTTATGTCCTAATTAATACCTTGAAAATTTAACTAGTAAGAACTTACTGCACCTTAAATAAATTAGTGTATTCACAAAGCAGATTTTTTCTTCTAAAAGTTTCAGTTTTTTAACATTTTTATACCATTTTAAGTGCACACTACCTGTTCGAGTAATGGCACTTTTGGGAATCAAAACAATGGTTGTGACTAACGCTGCAGGAGGTGTGAATAGAGATTTCAATGTAGGTGATATTATGGTAATCAAGGACCATGTTGGATTCCCTACTATCGCTGGAAACCACCCCTTAACTGGCTTGAATGATGAAAGGTAAATAAACATGTGATAAGTTTTCCTGAGGTGTGAACTAAATATTTCTGACAAGGCTTAAAAGCAAAAGTAGCATTTTTAAAAAAGCAAGTTTTGGTTCCGTATTTTGCAATGGCAATTTGTCCCTAAAATCATGATCCAATAAATAAAGATATGTATAAAGTAATTTTTCTAAAAAAAAAGCAACTACCTTGGAGCGAATTGAGAAAACAACGTTTAGAAAGTTTAGTTTTTTAATTCCTAAATTAAACGATAATAGTATCGGAGTATTTATAGCTTTCTTTTAATACGCTGGTATGCTTAATTTATTTTCCCGATCTTTAGATTCGGACCAAGATTCCCTCCCATGAATACAGTTTACGACCGAGACTACCAAAAACTTGCGTTGGATATCGCAAACGAATCGGGATACAGTAGTTTCATTCGCAATGGATGTTATTGTATGTTCAGTGGGCCAACTTATGAGACTGTTGCTGAATTACGATTAGCTGCTGTCGTAAGTTCATAGTTATATAATGTGTGTCAACAGAAAAGTAAAAACAGACAAAAACGCTTTCATTTTATAATCAGTATTTCGATCATTACCCAAGTTGATTTTTAAATGCATGCTAAAAATTGATTAAACAGTAATTAGGATTCTCTTAATTTAATGAAGTTAAATACCCGGAATGCACTTTTTCCTCTTGAGTTGATAATTCGAATTGCTTTTTTCAACTTCTTCCTTACTCGAAAATGGCGTCATTATTTACTATATAAATTTTCAACATTAAAACATATACTTTCAGATTGGTGGGGACGCTGTAGGGATGAGTACAGTACCGGAAGTCATCGTCGCCTCTCACATGGGAATCAAATGTCTTGGCCTATCACTCATCACCAACAAATGTATCATGGAATATGACACTGCGGAAGAACCTAATCATGCGGAAGTGTTGGAGGCCGGGCGCAAAGCTTCTCAATATGTCTTGGATATTGTCACTAAATTTGTTGGTAAGATGTAAGAATCTTAATGCGTTGGTCATCTTGTTGGCATACGTCTTTAGTTATGGATAATACATTTTTTTATAGTTCGGTTAAATTATAACTTTTTTACATGTACTCAACACCCCTACCCCTACTCTTTTGAGAAAGGTTGCAAGTTCAATCCCACACAATTTAATTATTTTAGATTTTTTGTAGAAATTTTGCTATTAAAATAATTTTTTGTGCAAAGATAGATTTATTTCATAATATACACCTTTAAGATATAAAAAAAATATTACTTATTAAAAAAAACTGAACCTAAATTTCTACCTTTGATGATTGATGATGACACTCTTTTTGTTTTATAAGAACCAGTAAATTTCGGTTGAGGCTCAGGATGTTTTTAACTTTCATCCACATTTCCTCAAATTTCCAACCCCACCCCACCCTTAAATATATGCCTAAAATACTTCTCTCGATCTAAGCTTTCATTAGGAAAATTACCATGCTGAAATTGTGAGTTTTTCATGGTTTTTGGAAAAGATTACAACCATATTTGAGGCTCGATGTTCTTTTAAAACGTTTCGAAACATTTCGTCATTCTAGGAATACGATATTTGATTTTGACGTTTCTCAAAATCTTCTATACAACTTCCTTCTCGATTCGCTTTTTCTTCCAAGATGGTAGAGCATCTACGACGACCATGTAACCAACGATTGTGCGCTGGGTCGTGAGGGTATGGATTTTCTTTGCCCTAAAATTTGTAAAATGAAATTCTTCTTCGTTTAGGTAAAAAACTTCAAATTTATTTAAGGAATGTTTAGGTAAAAAATAAAATGCTTTCTTCTGTGTTACTGGGGAAAACCACCAAATCGGAAAATTGATTCACTTAAATAACTGACGCTGAAATTTTGAGGTTATGCTCAATTTTAATAGAAATTATTACAACTTTAACCTTTAGCCACCGCTGTATTTTTTTTAATTCTCAATTTTTAACTTTTCTTTCATGAATTTTAAACTTCAAAGGCAGATTGTGGTCACAATGATAGGATTATGGCAATTCTTTTGGTACCACTGGAAAGCCCTGATCTCGGCTTTCAAAAGCAACCAGTGATCTTGACCGAAAGGTAGTGGTTTCGAGTTCAAGTTAACCCGATTAAAGTACCCCGGGTGTTTTTTTGCTGTCAAGATTAAGTAGTTAGCTTCAATAAGTAATGAAAAGATCAATGCTATAGGTTGTAAAAATAGATCAAAATATTCGTGCAATGATTCACGATTTCTTTTGTAAAAAGAATTGCAACTCCCAAATTAACACAGGGCAAAAATCTTTTGTATTCCTAAACCAAATCTGATCAGGTTTGAGATGGATTAAGAACAAAGGAGATAAATGGTTATAATTACCTGAAAGTGAAAATGTAAGAATTTGTTATAAACAAGTGACAAAACGCAAGATTTCAACAAACTTGTTTTTGTGTAACAGTGTAACCAGAAGCATTATTTAGGTTGCAATCACGTATTTTGCTATTTTCAATTCCCGCATCAACTGAGCTGAGGCCTTCTTAAGAAAAAGCGGAGTGTGATATCTGTCTTAAAAAGTGCACCACTCATTACTTTTAAGAAGATATACATACGGATTACAGTTAACGATAATTCAATGGGAAAAATTATGCTCCAACCCTAATCGCGATTACATTGATTACTTCTTTTGTCGGAAAGTGGTTTTGAACAAATTTCGGAGGTCAGTTATATTAGACAAAGGAAGCCATTCCTGAACATTCAGGATAAATCTGTTCCTTTGAAGCTTTTTGAATTAATCATTCCTATTTATTAGCCTTTATTACTCTTGTGTGCATTTACTTATCAGCATTTTAGCCTTTTGGTATCATTAGCCTTTTGTTCTGGCTATTCCCGTGTGTATTTTTTGGCTTTGTATGTATTCACACATCAATGATTTTAATTTGATTGATTTCTAGCTTTTAAACAACTTGTAGAATTTTTTCTAACTTAATCATTTATAACTGATGATGACTGTTGGACGGCAGTCGAAAAGTTTTAATAAATTTTAATTTTTAACAAACTGAAGTTTCTCAGTTATTTCTTTAAAATAAAAGTTGTGAGATAGGATATAACAAAAATTATTAAATTTTTCTACTGTGTCTGAAAGCTAATAAACGAACATTTTGTCAAATATGTTCACTAGTTTTGCTTTAAAAGAACACTTTGTCGTTAAAAAGCAACCCTGATCATCCTGGCTCTTTCTATTCATGACATTTTGATATTTATATGTCCTAAGGGGTGCTGAGTAGGGCATTGGTACAAAAATGTGTTCTATTTTTAATAGCACCTAAATTCATAAGTCTTTGAGTTTTACCTAAAAGTAAAACGAGTCAAACGAGTTTTGATAACAGAAAAGCTGTTTTTTTCTCGAAAATTAGGAAATCTCCAACTAGACAGCTCTTGACAAAGATTCCAACCAAACGAGTAAAAACTAGCGTTCGAAACTTTGCACGCTGTTTGATAGGTTCGTTAAACATGTAGTGAAATGATTAGATTATTTGATTAACCCTTCTTCTTAAATTTAGGTGTCTTAAAGAGTCAACGAGGGGCTAAAAACGGCATTTTTGACCAAAATCAAAGTTTGGATTTCTTTCAAACTGGATTTGGAAATTATAATATAATTACACTACCTTTAAGCAGTTTTTTCCCAAAGTTTGAGTTTCAACAAAGAAAAATTGGGCTTTGTATCTTTGTCAAGGCTGAGCATACTTTCTTGGCCCTTTTGGGGTTTTTGTGGTCATCAGAAATCAAGAAATCCAAATTATTTTCTAAAAACCCTCCTATAATTCGAAAATTTACAATTGGGCCAAAAATGAGCTCAATTGAACCATTTTTTGCGAAATAAAGTTCAATTCCCCTGGAACCACCTTAAACCTTTTTCACCTGTAAGGTCCGAGTAAGTAAAATACCTTATTCGTATTAATTAATGCGGCGAATTTGACCCAAAATCGCAAAAAAAAATTAATCCCGCAACACTTTTTAAAAATAACCATTCGCAAAACTTTAACCCGCATTTTTTTTTAAAACAAGCAATCGCAAACATTTTTCAAAGACAAGCAATCGCAAACATTTTTCAAAAACAAGCAATCGCAAACATTTTTCAAAAACAGGCGTTTGCTAAGAATTGTATATAGTATTTCGTTAACACATAAAAATTGTTGTAAAAAAATACTTTCTTGTTCATTATTTGCAAAAATAAGTATCGCAAATTCTTTCATGATTCGCAAAAAAAAGCATCAAAAGCTTTATTCCCCATTATTTCATACGAGTAAGGTAGATGATTGTGTAGTCAATACCATCACATGAAATAAGAGAGAAGAATAATTTGATATCCTTTTTTGCCAAAAATGACGTTCTTTTTATTGCGTCCGTGGATCAAATTGAAACCATGATAACTCAAATTCAACGAGCCTTCTCAATATCATCCAGACCAAAGACCAGTTGACAATCAGGTGTGAAAGTTTTTCATTAAAAGGGCACTCAACCAAAAAAATTCGAAAAATATTTACAATCCACTCAGACATCACGAATAAATATTTTTTTTAAAATTATAGCAGCTTCTACTTTTTTGATAATAATTGCATGTCAAAGATGTCTTCAAGAAAGGCTTCAAAAAACGATATATATTGAAGTAAGTTTTAATGTGATAGGAAGAAAGGATTTATTTTAATTAAATGAAAGAAAGAGAGAAAGTTAGAAGAAAGGGAGAGAGAAAGAAATTTTTTTTTCTTCCCTATAATGCTTCAGAGCTGTTATTGTCTGAAGTGGTTTTTTTCCCTATAAAAAGAGAATAAAAAATTATAGATCTTGTCATGAAATTATGAAATATTATGAAAAGTAATTTAATAAAAGAAAGTATCAAAGTGTTTTTTGTACAAAAAGCCTTCAAAAAACGATATAAAAAATCACAAAGTTACAAAAAAATCAAAAAAAAAACAAAAAACTTTCTGTTAAGATTGCGATTTCATTTAATCCTTTCCTTAGTTTTGATTCACAATTCACCCACTCCAGCAAATAGTTAACAATAAAATACAATTCTTAATTCCTGTTTTTGAGAAAATCTATTATAATGATTTGTCGCGGCGGTCAGTTCTTCTTTTACAATGGACATTTTAGCATATCTTTTAAGGGGAAATTAGTCAAAACTAAAAGAATCTTCCACATGGATAAAAACGAAAACAAAAAAATCACACAAATGAAAAACGAATAACAATAGACTTCTCGTGAAGATCCAGCCATAAATTTAATTTTTAAAATAAGTTTATCTAACAGGATACACATTAATTAGAGCTAATTTATCAGCTTATGTTAATTACCGGACTGACTTGTTAACATAACGCCCAATGTTCGCCCAACTTCCGCCACAACTTGTTAGCTGTTTAACGACAGCCCTCGGCTAGTTTCAGGCTCCAGTCTAACCAAGCCTAGTCATCGCCAAAATAAATCAACCTCACTCAACATTCCTTCTATGACCAGTTCACATCAAAACTTTACCTCCCACCCACCCAACTATCTCTTAATTTTGGAACGCTCTTGCTGGCTTTTTGTTTTTCATTTGGTTTTAGGTTATATGCAATCGTTCAGAAGATGGTAATCAATCAGAAGTTGCCAACGCAAGTTCTGCCGCCCCTTGTTGGTCCTAGAGTTTTTCCTGACCTCAGGTTTTTTAGCCCATGGACCAACCTTTAGGATGTGCTGTGTGCCTAACCTTTGACCTCGCTACTTATCTTTTACTAACCGGTGATGTTATGCATTGCCCTTACTGCACAATCAAAAGTAACGAATTAGCCATGTATTTTGCACCGTTCGACCATCGGCCACAATACCTTATTACACTATTCGGCCATCGGCCACAATACCTTATTACACTATTCGGCCATCGGCCACAATGCCTTTATTTCAACTACTTGGCCATCGACTACAATTTTCCCAATAATGATTATTTTTTAACCGCAGGTCATCTATTATGGGTGCTGGTTTACCTTCGGTAACGTTAGGCCTCTCCTACACACTATCTTGCCACTGACTCGACCTTCAGCCACAGTGCTCTAGGTTAGTTAGGGTCTGATAGCCACTGACTCGGCCTCCGGCCACAGTGTGCATAGGTAGGTAGGTCGTTCAAAATTTAGATTGAATAGGTTCACAGCATATCCCCAATGTTATCCCAAAGCCATTCTTACCTCACTACGTCAATTCAATAATATTTCCAGATATTTCTATTCATTTTATCTTTCAAATACATTTCGATAAACTTCAATTTAATGCTTCCTTTCTTTGGTCTGATCCACAAATAGGTAAAACAGGATCCACCCTATTTTGATCAACAGACTAAGTTTAGCAGTCAGGCCAGGTAACTAACGGTCCCATTTCGTACTTTCGAAAAGAATTTAATAATTGTTAACATTTGCAAATCAATTTGTATTCCTTAAAGGACAATTGAAAAAAAATCACACTAAGGATTGAAATTTTTTGGTAAGCTAATACAATGTTTTAAACACAAATGTCAAAAATCAAATGAATAGCCATCCATTAACATTTCCATAGAAATTACAAGGTATGTCATCACCTTCGGAATCGATATTTAAAACTTTTCATCTCTTCATCGATAACTTGTGATAACGTACATTTATATGTTCGTTCCCAAGATAATGAAGAAAAATAGGTTGCCTCATTTTTTTATTTTATTATCTCAATCTACAAATAAATGCTGTGAAAGTTTAAGTTTCTTGAAATTTTTGCTAATTTATGATTTTTGACATCTCAAAAAAAAAGACTTAAAAAGAAATGAGGCAACCTATTTTTCTCTAATATCTTGGGAACATGACCATGTAAAACTTTTCCCAAAAATCTTTGGCTAAGGAGGAAATCGAATTAGTATTGATGGCGTTCAAATCACTTAGATTAGACAAAAATTTCCAAAAAGATTTTAAAAGGTTCGAGAGCAAAAAAAAAAAGAAAAAAAAGTGAGATAATAACATACTGAATTCCTTGAGATTGCTTTCAAATATATTTTCGTTAAGTCGTTTCCTCTGAAATTAAATTACAAAATTCATCGAAGATTTGATGCGATGTTTTCCCCTCAATTTCAATATTAACTTCGTCTCCACTTACTATAACGAAATAAAAGTAAATCAACCTCGTCTATAAAGGTTACTAAAATTTCTTAAACCCAACAAGCCTTTGGGAAGTGACGCGTAACAATCGCAATCACCTTTTTCATTTTTACTAAAGGCTGGTTTCCACTCAGCGCGCGCAGCGATCGCGTTTTCTGTTTCTCTGCTCTGATTGGTCTCGGAGATGACATTACGTAAGAATAACATTATGTTATCTCCGAGACCAATCAGAACAGAGAAACATAAAAAGTTATCTCTGCGCGCGCTAAGTGGAGAACGGCCTTAACAACGCAATTTTAGGTTAAGTATTTAGTGTGCAAGGATTACAAGCACATCCGTTCTAAGATCTGAGGGGAGCAAGTGTAGGGTCAGGTGTTTTCTTTGATTTTCATTTCTTTCCTTGTTAACGATGGCGCCGTTTTAAGTATTTTAGGTTTGAATTTTGCAAAGAACTTAACACAGGGGGGTTAAAATCACTCAAAAAAAATCGCGTACACTTTTTTCAAGTCAAAATCAAAACCAAGTTAAATTTGCGAAAATCACAAAAAATCACATTTTTGTGAGTGATTATCGACTTAATAAATGCTTGAAAAAAACTAAACAATTTATGATTGCTAACCTAGTTGAACAGTGATACTCCACGGCTTTGTTTCATCTCGTGTGCATAGTATTGGGACATCTGGATTGCGAAACTTCAACGGTGGAATCTTGTCGTATAGAAAGAGGCTAAAAATGAAGAACAGAACTCATTAGAACTTTGCTTTTTGCCATTTTCCTTTAAAGGGAAAACTTCTGCGATGAGATTTTTGTCACAAAAATACCACGTGGTCACGTGGAATAGCGTGGAGACGAAAAATGATTTGCGACACATTGCGTGTCTTCTTTAGCAAGTAAACGTTTATAAACTTGGTACATAAATACTGAACCGTTAGACTTTCCTCTATCTAATGCAATAACTATAATATTTGGGAAACCATTTTTACGGCTCAATGAGACCATTAAACATTTAAACTTTTTTTGTGTCTCACCTGGTATGTAAACTTTTCCCAAAACAAAAAATTGTCAATGGGTGATGTTTTTACAATAAAACAATTTCATTTTGTATAAGTATCTTAGCTATTTCCAACAAAAAATTCTTTATGGGTATTTTATTCTTCCCAAATTCTTTAAATGTTGTTTAAATCTTACAATATGAAAACTTAAAGGGAAGTGAAATTCGGACCAAAGTTTCCTTACGGATAAACAAAATTTTGTGATCCCTTTTATTTTACGATTTCCCCCTTACTGCATCAGAACCTGATATCTACACTCCCAAATGCCAAAATAAATGGTCTTTAAAATTTGACCGACTTTACCTCCATAACCAATCCTGTCCGATATGTGCAAAATATCTTTGAATTAAATGCAGGGATACCAATACATGTAAAATTTACAATACTTTAAGATAAGAGAATAAAGCCTTTGAATATATCAAAAAATTTCAAATATATATAACATTATCGTTGTCATTAGGCTGAATAAACTGAAAAAACAAAGTATACAACGACTGAAAAAATTCCCTGATCTGACTGGCAGAGCATACCCTAGAAATGAGGTTGGAAATCGAAATTACTGAATACAATCAAATATACTAGTCGAACTCAAGAAGTATATTAAAATTCGATTGAATTCAATCAATTTGGGTAAATTGTGCCATAATCAATACGGTGGTTTTGTAAATAAATTGTATTCTGTATTGATTTGGGACAATTTACCCAATTGGCGTTTGATTGGATGATGTTTTTTTCTTGTTTTTTTCTAATCAAAGTCAATTGAGCAAATTGTGAAAAAACGTAAAGATTCGATTTTTCATCACTCTTCCTTGAAAATTGTTGGAATTTTGAACTGTGACAAGCAATAATATGAAAAAAAATGTTAAAGGCTTAAAATGACATCACAACACGCTATTCAACCGCAGGCAGTAGTGCACACACATGCAAAAAATATCATCTAGTGCACACACACAGCAAAAAAATCATTGTACGGGTAGTTTGTACAATAAACCTCTAGCAGAAATGTAAAAAATGATCTAGCACAAACACGCAATAGATCATGCAGCACGCATGGTCAAAACAATCATCTAGTGCTCCTAAGCTATTTTTATGGAAAAACCGAAGTATTTCCTGATTTCCCGACTGAAAAATGTTGGAAATTAAAGAAAGAAAGTCAGTCGGTCGGCTGCCAAGAACACAAGTATATTTGTGATAAAGGCCCAATAGAACCAATAGAATTGTTAGATCCATCAGGGTTTGTGAAAAGAGGAGACGTAACGACGGATGCATTTGATTTAAAAAGCGTGCATTTCTTTTATAAATTTACAAAATAAAGCTAGATTCATCCAATGAAAACGGGAGATTCTTTAACGAGCTGTCCGACATTATTGGAGCCTTTCCAAGTTGCGAAAACATTCTTAGCATTACTGGAGTAGCCTTGTCTAATGCATAAACTTTGAATTGCATTTCAAAAACTTTAAGATTGTGGATTATTTTGAATATTTCTTTTTCAAACTATCTGAAGGAGTGTGTTACTCAAATCAAG
>JAUJPO010045763.1:0-16611 GCA_032270745.1 Tiaropsis multicirrata
CTGAGGAACAAGTAGAAATGCAAATTACACCTGCCATGGTGAGAAAGGAGATTATCTCCCTGAACGTGAGCAAGTCATTTGGGCCCGACGAAATCAACCCGAGGCTACTAAGATAATTGGTAGACCACATCATCGCCCCGCTTACTTTTATCATGAACTAGTTCCTAAGGGAAGGTTATCTACCTGACGACTGAAAAATGGCAATAGTATCACCAATCTACAAAAACAAAGGAGTCAAGAACCTTGCCGAAAATTACCACCCCATTGGTTCAACATCGATTATATGCAGAGTCATGGAAACGTTTCTGAAGCAGAAAATAATGATCCATCTAAGAAAAAGAAAAACTTCTTTCAACAAAAAAACAAATGAATTTGTGAACAAAAGATCAACAATTACGCAACTACTTCACTATCTAGACACATGTACGGAAGATATTTCAAAAGGATACGTTGTCGATGTCGTCTACGTAAAAGATGAGATTCTCCGATGGATCGAAGCATTCCTAACAGATCGATTTCAAATGGTTAAAGTCAATGAAGTTTTGTTCGGCTAAAAGAAAGGTTCACAGTGGGGTTCCTCAAGGTAGCGTCCTTGGACCCTAGTCTAGATCTAGACTATTCATTCAACATATAAACCACCACAACATATTATACAAAGACATGAAAACAAATAGAATTCCCGGAAGAAAATTGCAAATGAATAGTCTAGCAACATTCCTGCTTTTATCAGTGCCATGTCTTAACTCTTGGAAAATTCGATCATATCTGGAATACGGACAGGTAATTTGGTCTCCAAAATTACGGAAACATGCAAACTTAGTCGAAAACGTACAAAGAAGAGCCACAAAGATCGTCTCAACCTGCAGAAACCTCTCCTACGAGGCCCGTCTCGAACAAATTGGAATAGCAACAATTGAATACAGACGTAAAGTTGGAGATATGATCGAAATATTCAAACATTTACATTTCAATAATAAACAACCGACCCAAAAGCGATTTACCACCGATCACGCCCAACTCGCCAACATGACTTCGAACTGGACAGTAATTTTGGGAGTGATGGTTTCAGAGGGAGTGCAAACAAATTTTTCTACTTCCGAGCCATCAAAGATTCGAATAACCTCACACCAGAAGTCGTCAAATCACAATCAGTGCTTGCTTTCCGAAACAATGTCAACCATCTCTGGAAAGACAAAAGATATAACTTACAATTGTAAAACAAGATAAGTAGCCGATTCGTAGAGTGAAATTTCGTCCATATGTGAAATTCGGAGTGTGGAATGATTGCGACACACCAAGTCATGGTATTGCAATTGCTGATACTGGTGGATGATACATCTGATATAATTGTTATTCTACGAAACCATGGAAACCACTTTTTAAAAATGTCTTCTACTCTGCTCTTCTTTTAGTCTTCAAATCTTGATTTTGAAACCAAAGTGACTTTTTTTCAGAACTTATTAGTGGGTTGTACATTTAACACTTTTATGAAAAACAATATAAAGCGTGCCGCCGATCATGATTACCAGGAGACTGGTAATCCTTTTGTTACATTTAACTGGCGCGATGTAATTTTACATATAAGAGGCAATTGGACCTTTTCATAAATTACGTCACGACCAACGAGTGCCTCGTTTTCATACAAATACCAAGGTGATTATGTCTCACGTGACTCAAAATGGCACATATATATCAATGGAGTCAAGTTTTGATAAGTTCCCTTGGGATTCGGTTACCATAGCGCTCAATTCAAAACGAGACAGTGGTTGCTTTTGACGTTATTTATGAAAAGGTCTATCAGCGTCTTCGTATAATAGATTCTTACAAATAAAGCTTTCTGAGAGTTTCTGACATATTGTAACGTTACTTGATCCTCTTAATACCAAGTGAATTTAAATTATTTTCCAATTTTGTCGAAAAAAGGAGACTGTTTTTTTTTCTCTTTTTGAATGCTACGTATTAATAGTTGAGTTGTGAGTGCCTCTTGTTGTCAGTTATTGCTGTTCTCCCCTCTCTCGAAAGGACTAATTTGTGAGATAAATTGATTTATTATTAAGAAATACATTTTTGTGGATGATGATGACTTTCACATGATACAAAATTGATTTCATTGTAGCTTGGTTGTGGCATCGAAGGTGTTTTAAGCAACATATAAGTCTGAATTGCAGACCTATACACAACGGTTGGACATACATAAGAATCACGTTTCATTAGAGGATGAGAAGCAGCCTAGATAAAAGTGACGTCATGTTATTTGAATAATTACTGAGTGGCCGGCTGAATACAGGGATAAAGAATATACTCTACAAGGAAATGTGAAAAAATCAGACGATCATCTATAGGTACTCTATGATTGTTTCCTGGTTTAACTAAACCGCGAGTGAGTCTTCAGTTTAGAGAAACTAGCAGTCAAATGTTATGGTTAGTATACTTCTAAATAACGGCAGCGACGCAGCTAGCCCTGGATTCCCCTTTAATTGTTTGGTTTGAAAATAATACACAATTTTCATGCTAAAAAATGTTTAAAGCCATTTTCAAATGCTTCTGAGGCGAGACAGATTTAATTTTGTTTAATGTTGTTTTACAGGTAGATCGTCAGTTTTTAATGTAATGGGTCGGTCGGTCGGTCGGTCGGTAAAATAAAAATATTTTTATTCAAATTTTAGGGTTGGTAAGACACTTGAAATTGTTCCCAACATTTATTTAGGTCGAAAAGATAAATTCTCATCTCAAAATGAGATATAAATTACTAATACATTGCTAATAGTTTTGGTTTTGATATGGGTTGAATATTTAGAGAAAATTTGATGTCTGTCTTGTCTTGTTCATTGTTTTTCCTAGTTAGCTGTTGCATCGTGTAAAAAGTTTGGCATAATGTATTTTGTAAAAGTAAGCACGTTTATTAAGTTGTATATACTCCCTTGGATATTACGGACCCGGTGGGTGGACACCCTACCTACTAGCAAAATAAGTCCAAAAAATGATACCACCGGTCGAAAATTAACGTCGTCCCCACTGTAAAATGGCCCATCCCCGTAAAGATTTTGATATGGCCGCTAAATTTTGATCGACTAAAATGTGTCATTCCAGTTAGATTTTTTTACTCTTTATTTATCCCAACTGACATCAAGATTTCCACTGGGTCACTGAGACAGGGGTTTTGTTTAAGATGATTTCTTAGAAGCGGTGTAGGGGTGTAAAACTTGTATCATCATATGAGAGAAACGAGTTGTCGTTTGCCTTTTCATCCAAAGGTTGCGGGTACGGGAACCTATGGAGAGGTCAGCTCTGGCATTCTTAATTGCAACCCAACATATCACACAAAGAACCAATCCTAAAACTGAAAATTGGTAAATTTAAACCATGATAATTTGCATTGCTATGGTATGATGGTAAAAAATGATCCACTTTGATCTTTCCAATGAGCCTTTTTTAATATATTTTTCAGGTACAGTACAGTAAAATACATATAAAGTTGTTGTATAAAAGATGCTTGAGTAGTTGATGTTTTTGTTCGGAAAATCATATGAAAATATACATTTTCCAATAACACTTATTTTTAATATTTTTCAATAGCAGCACATAAAAATGCGCCAGGGAGTTTGTACCCTGTGCTAAATAATTCTAAATATTCTTATAAACATTTTCTATAAGATTAAAAGTTTCAAGAAAGCTTATAATCCAGATTGAAATTTCTCAAAATGAAATAGTCTCAAAAAACTGATTGAGAATAATTCGAAAAGAACTTTCTTTTTGTATATAATATCGTATCAAAGAGATTTATTTCTACGAAAAGAGGTTCGGAAAGAAAACCCAAAATTGAAAGCTAATCATTTTTGTGGTTCAACTTGAAGATGTTGGGGCTTCCTCTCGACTCTCTCTCTTCTGGTGTAATGGTAGGCCACCTGCGAAAGCTTGTTTCTGATCTACTAGTTGTATTTCTCTGTAATTTGATGCGACCCAATAAGTATACTGATAAACTATTTTGACATAAAAACGAAGGAATTTATTTCCCCAAATTATTTCACCGGGAAACGTTTTTTATACATATTTCTGGTTTTCATCTAATTTTGTGCGGCATATTTTCAAATTTTTCTCATTTAATATTGCGCATACATAAAATCAAGTTCAAGTTATGTTTGAAATATTACTACAGCCGAAGCTCCAATTAGCGTACACCCCAAAAAATGGACAGCTCTGATTAGCAGACAGATTTCCCCCCGAATTTAGACCTTATATTACCAAACGTTCCAAAAGGCGAACAGCTCCAATTAGCGGACACAAAGTCTAATTTCCGATGTTGTCCGCTTATTAGAGCTTCTACTGTATATTTCTTAATTCAAAGATAATGTCATATGAGTTCTTCCAACCATTTAACACTGTCTTCTTGCATGATGGTGATGATGACGTCATATACTGAGCCCACACTCACTTTTTTTGATCTGCAGAAGGAAAAAGCAATCTAGTCTGGTACACACTTCGTTGGTCATTTTGGGTCAACTTTTGGGCTAAATGGACGATAAAGCTTTCTTCGAGTTTCAATATTTATTTCCTTCTTTCCATTTTATTCGCGGTATTGTAGAGTGTGGTGACGTTCATTTCTTGTTTTATTAATTTAGCTTGGGTTTATTTTTTTACCATTTTTGTTATGATAAAAGAGACCAGGCGATGGATATCCATATAGGAGGAACGCTATCAATAAAATGAGAGTAGTGAGCCAGGAATCCCCTTTAAAAAAAGTGTATACCTCACTCTGAAATTCACGCATTTACGTAATTCTTTATCAAAAAGTTACGGAATCCCGACTTTCAATATCACGCAAAATACTGGGGGGGGGGAGGGAAGGGGGAGCCTGCTTTCATATTAGAGATATTTATATGCTTTCAGCTTTTAAACGAAGTAAATGCCTCACAATCTCCAATCTGCTTACAAACTTGAAAACATTGTACATCACAATGCAATCTGGTTTTAATCTGCTTGAACTCTTACGTACGTGCCACACATTTCAAAATATTTTGGTATTAATACAACAAGAATTCTTTATCGAGAACATATAAAGAAACAAAAATCTTTCTTTGTGATTGGACGATTCTTACTTTTTCATGAGATTTGATTGGTCAATGTCTCGATGACGCACGTAAGAAAGATCACTTTAAATTTGAGCTTTTGATTATTTTTTATGACTTAAAAATATTAGTGAAAAGCAATAGATTAGACTATGCTTTTTTTGAGATCTTTGATCTTCTCTTTTATTGATTACCAAATTTTGAAATCTGTCCGTCTGTATAACTGGGTACATTTTAGCCTAATTTTCTTCATGTTTAGGATTTGAGCTTTCGATTTTTTTTTTCGTAGTTATGACTAAAAGTTAGACTTTTAGACTAATAATTGTTGAAAGAATCAATGGTAATCGATAAAAATCGGAAAGAAAATCGATATGATCCATACGCTCACATAGTTTTTCGATTTATCGATTTATTTGCTGATTATCTATCGATTTTCCTACAATCATTAATATATTGATCAGCGAGGAAGAATGATGATAAAATCTTCAAGTTGGGATACAGATAGCATGCTACTCTTGAGTCATCAATCGAATTTTCAGGATTTTAGAATTACAATTTTAATTACAACCCGCCTATAAAGTTGGTCTGTGTTTTATATCAATATTCTGTATTTAATTAAAAACTGGGGCAGGGGTAAAGGAAGGAAATCGGTTCCGCTGACCTACTCTTTTCTAAAAGAAGGTGTAACTCGCCTTTTAAAGTTGGTCCTATTTTATCAAAATTCTGCTTCATGAAAACATGGTTTTATTCAATACACATCTCTCTTCCATATTTACTAAAAACTGGGGCGGGAATAAAGGAAGAGAATATTAACATTAAATATTATTCAGCCAGCCAGCCAAGCATTATGCAGAATTAATGTCTTAATTAGCAAACTAGCGGGATATATTTTAACATTTTGTGATGGGAGGTCTTTCTCTTCTATACATTAATAACTGTTAAAAATTCAGATTTTTTTTACTACAGTAATCGTTTTTGATGAATTCAGATTTATGTTGTTTTTTTGAAAGCGCAAACATAATAATAAATTTGGAATTGCAATTGATGGAGAATATTTGAATTTTTTGTTTTTTTGGGACCCTGGGGTAATTGGCTATTAGATATCGCAAAATTTTCCAAATTCGCGAATTAATGATTACTTTAAGGGGTAATTGGAACATTAGTGGCGTCGTCAAGATCAAATTAAAAGCATTATGTAGACTATGGTAAAATTTAAAAAAAGTCAAAAATGCTATATATCTTCGTTCGCGAAGGTTAATTCCCGGGATAATGTCAATTCTCAAAAACCTTATTTTTGAAAGGATCTACATAATCAAGCTTTGATGAGTGGTTTTTTCTTCACATTATTATCGTAAGTTTTCCAATTCCTTTTTCGCAAAAGTTAATTCACGTGAAACCTAGTCAAATGGATCATTCTCAAAAGTTAATTCTCGAGAAATGTGGTCAAATGGGCCAAATATTCACGAAAGTAAATTCCAAAAATTTCGCGTTTTTTCACCTCGCGAGTGTTTCTTCCGCTAAAAATTTTCTTCCTTTAAAGAAGGGTAAGCTGACTAAGAAAGTTCTCAAAATGACATTACGTTCGGACGATAATTTGGCCTTGACACATGCATGTATTTTAAAGACTGGCTTTTCAAACAGAAAAAATATTTTTTGTTATATAGTTTTAGTGTTTCATAGTATTATAGCTTGTATCTTAATCGTAAGCAAAAAATGTTCAAAAAGAATTTTATAGCCGTCATATTTTCATTCCACTTTTATCTTAAATCCTGATTTAAAAAAAAAGTTTAATAAGTAAGTGAACTAATTCGGAATCTTGTTCTTTCTTTATGATGGTTTTGAGATCGTACAAATTAAGCTTCTATCTAAATCTTTGATAATACACCTTATTTTTTATAAGCACGATCTTTTCGAGGTCATGTACGGACTTTGTATTGTTCTTTAAGTTTCTTTTTAACGATAGAGTTGTTGCTTTCGTGAGGCCAAATCAGGCTGACTCGTATAATGCTTATAAGCGATTTGCTTACAGAGATGTATTATTTTGTTTTATAAGAACAATCTTGCTTGAAAGGAATATTTTGGAAAGGGTTCCAAAGGGTTCCAAATTTATTAATAGATGGTGAAAATGGAATTTTTCAAGCCTCAAATTTGCTAGCCGTTGAAAATGAGGTTTTTTCACGCGCTTCTTCTCACAAATGAATGTAAAAGTGATTCGAATTTTTTTGTGTTGTGATTATATATTCGCTCGATAAAAAAAAACGATACAACTTCAGATGCAGCTGACAACAATTCTCTACATTGCATTGGGCTTTGAATGTTTTGATTCGGTTTACTATGACGCCAGCGGAACGATTGGTTTAAAGAGTATATATAGTGGCTTCTGTCCTGAGAGCGTATATTTTTGTTTCTGTATGGGAACCTCGACACTTTTGTTCGATATACGATATACCAGTAATCTGAAAATTTAAGATGGTAATCTTTTCGTGTTTCTTTTCTTCATTGGGTCAATGTTCTGATGTTTCAACCATTGCTATCACTTCTTAAGGTATATCATAACCCTTCCGAACAAGAAATTTTTAAGTAATAAAAGTAAATATTTTTTGAAAGCCCATAGAATTTCCTAAATGAGGGTACTAGTTAAAATCTTATTGGGCATTCTTTAAACTGTCACCGATGTCTTAGCTAACGGCTGTAACGGCTGTGAAATATATGTGTTTTTTTGGAATTTACACTAAATTCGAAAGGCAAAATTGAGTGAATACTGTAATTTAATTTGGAAAGGTTTACAGGGTCATTATTTAGAGTCTTGAATTAAAATGTCTCTTCATTATGTAGTGACCCAAGTGAAAGACGCTGGTTGCTCTTGAGACAGATTGTGTGGAAATTTATATTGGTGAAAATGATAAGCAGCAAAAGATTTTAATCATCTGTTTTAACACGCTGTGTCAAAGCCAAAAAAATAACGTTTTGATTTGAGAGAAAGGAGAAGATAAATCTTGAATAAGAATGTTTGTTTGTTTGTTGTTTTTTATAGCTTTTTTTTTAAACGGTCTACGGTCCACTCTTCACGGTTTTTATTGTTTTTAAGCATTTGGTTTTATAAGAATCCATTTTCGACATTGGCTAAATGGTTCGCCAGTGCCTCGCACGAGAAAAAGTATTTTCCCTACACAAAACTTAACTACCGCTTTAAGTTTGCTACATAACATCTGTTTGAACTCGCATTCATGATTTCTATATTTTTCGGACGTTGCAACAATCAGCGTTCACTGGAGCGTTTTAATCTTATAATAAATTCTTTCCTCGTTCAAATAAGGCCTAGTTTATGGCTAGTCTAGAGAATATTTGTAAACTTTGAGAGTTACGAAATCTTTGTTTTGATGACCGGAGCGTGAATGAATATTTTGAAGGCGTCTTATTTGCGGGATAACTTGCTAATTCCTTTATTTGTTGCTGGTTACTTTGAATCTTGCTGAAGCATTGTTGTTTGGTGGTTAATTTATTACAACTAAATTGTTTTGGTTTTGTTAAACGCGAAGGACTGATAGAAAATGAAATCTTTTGGACTGTCTCAGGAAATATTGTTTTTGGTGAGTATTTCTTACGAGAACATTGCTATACGAGTTTCATGTGCGTCGTGAATCTTCGAGTCAGTCGATCGGAGTAATTATCAACTTCAGTCGACGGAGCTACAATCTGAAAATGTGTGTCTGTCTGTCTGTCTGTGTGTATGTCTAAAAAGCTTTGAAGCAGCCTGGAGACTTCAAAAATGATGCACACTTGTTCCTTGGGTGAATATCTGGAGGTTTATTTCATGGGGACGAGTTTTTAGCCTAAATGAGGCTAAAACCTTTTATAAGGAATGCTAAAAATTTCCCTAAGCAATGAAATTTACAATTTGGCCTATGAATAATTTGAAAGATACTGAAGTTGAGCCGTTCGACAGTTTTGCAATCTTAAATCGCTTGAAATTTCACAGGCTTTGTAGACTAATTTTGAAAAGTCTAAAACCTTTGGTCCGAGATTGTCAAAACGTGATTTGAATATACCATGTTATACTTTCGATTCCTGTTGTGCATGCTGGCTCTGTCATGGTGTAAAATGGGCGTTACTTTTATTCACTGTTCACACTGCGTGCAAAACAAAAGGTGATGACGAAGTTGATCTTTTATCAAACGTAAAGAAAATGTTTATAAATATTTTTTGTTGCGTTTTCTTTGAGAGAATTATTACTGTTGATGGTACTTTGAACTCAATCGAATAGATTATTTGGAATAATAATAATAATATTTTATATTTAAAGTGGCTGGCCCGGATAATCTCGTCACTTTAAGGCAGTTCAGTGATTGTTTCCACCGGGGGCTATGGAAGGGAAAATTCTACACTGGGAAATGTTCCCTGCTAGTACGAAAACCGAGGAGTAAACCACCCCGAAATAATGTGTATATCAGTTTTCTTTGTATTTTTATGATTCTATGTGACTTTTTGTGATCTTTTTTTATTTTTCTGTGAATTTTCGACAAATGTGACCAAATCTTTTTACAAAAAAGTGCACAATATGTTTTGAGTGATTTACCCCTCGACAAAAACTAATTCAACAGAAAACAACAACAGGAATCAGTCATATAGTTTTAAAAGAATTGTGAGATTAAATTTTACTTTTTATCCCCCAAACAGACCGCAAAGTGTTGTACTCAAACATATAGATGAAGGCTGTTACACATTCGAATTTTTGTTTTCCTTTTTCTCTATTCTGATTCCCCATATTGTCAAAATAATACCTTCGTTCTTTTATCCCATAAGATCATCTAATCCGTATCGTTTAACCTTTCTTCCTTCATTGTTGTACGTAAATGATGAATGAGCAGTTTCGTCTTCTTTTTTTTACTTCTTCTTCTATTTTTCAAACTTTTTGTGTGGTCTCTGAGTTGATGGTTCGAAATGGAAAAATGTTCTCCTTTCTGTTGACACTTTTAAGATAAATTATTCTGTGTACAATGTCGGTCAAAAGGTCCGTAGACCTTTAGAAATGAGCTTCTTCCTTCAAAGTTGATGTAAATAAGGTCAGCTATTGCTACCAGATGTAAACAAACCACTTTCAAAAGCAACAAGTGGGGTTAAAAGGGAAGTTGTTTTCGCAGATTTTTTGCTATTTTAAAAAAGTCTACAACCTTTTGTTCGACGTTCTAGTCCACAATGATTCTACGTCTGATAGTGATGGAGGTCATTCCGTTTCTTTCCTTTTCTTCGCTTATTTAGTTCTATAGACGATGTTACCGTTCGTAAAAGAAATCCAATCGCGGGCAAATTATGTAACTGTGTATATGGCCCGATAAAGGCTGCTGAAGGAAAAATTTGCGCGCAGGTAGAGTGAGGACCAAATTCGCGAAAACTCTCGACCGCGCGGCTTTTTATTTTTATTTTTTATTCGGAATAAAGATTTCGTCTTGGCGGACTATAAGATAGTCTAGCACTTCTATGGCATTATAAATTGTTTGCTTTTTTTAAATCGATCAAATTAAGGAAGCATACTTAATTCGGATTTTGTGAGATTTTGTGAGATTTTTTCAAAATACTAACCCATTCCGCGAATTTCTACGCGAAAATTTCTTCCAGTCAAGGTAGTTATGCTGTTGGCTTATCGGCAGACCCCATACAGTTTTTATACTGGTTTATGTTTTCAAAATTAAATTATTGCAAATTCAGCAACAGGCCCTTAAAATATGTTGTTGTTTTTTTGTGAAGATCTTATTTCATAGATGGCTCTTTTTACACTAATATTTTTGCATGTGTAGTTTGTATGTGTTGCTCATGTTTATGTT
Organism: Tiaropsis multicirrata; assembly: GCA_032270745.1. Lineage (NCBI taxonomy): Eukaryota > Metazoa > Cnidaria > Hydrozoa > Leptothecata > Tiaropsidae > Tiaropsis > Tiaropsis multicirrata. Next base: position 10,889 of record JAUJPO010045763.1, read on the forward strand.
TTGTTGCATGTTGTTGTATGAAAATAAGTATTTTAAAAGAACCGGCAAGCTAGGGAAAGATAGATTTATAGTGTGCATTACGATTTGTGTCGTAAATGTTGTGCTGGGAGTTTGGAATTTTTGGATTTCAGGTGGGTGATAAAAGTTAAGTCTGGGGTTTATTCATTTAGATTTGGAGGCTTTCACACTTTCTATTGATTCAACCAGTATTTAAAAAAAAACATAAAGAATAACTCTTTTCTTATCAAATGTCATTATTGACATGTTTCAAAATTACTAAGTTATGGGTCGGGCCTCTCTAAATAAAGTACTGTTTTAAAGAAGGACCCTGTTTTTGGCCCGGGCAACTTCCCCGACCCAGTAAGGTAAAAAGGTGGGACCTTATCTCAGATATTTCAGGTGGGGGAATTGGATTGTGATGGGACTGAAAATTTCAGGTGGGATCTGGAACTCACTTGCACACTATGATGATTAGAGAAGGTGTTTTTCAACTCCAATTTGCTGCTTTCAAGATACGAAAACATCTTAATATGAATCTCTCCGGCAAGGTCCACGATCTCTTCGGTCCGCAGTCCAATGATTTACAGATTTACCGCAATAAACAACAATAGGAATTGATAAGTAAACCGCAGTCGAGGGCGACCTGAAGGCTCCCTTTACAATAGCCAATCTACCTGAAGTTAGGGGAGGGTGCCACTCCTTTCCCTGGATTTCTCCACTTACCCTCGCTCTAATCCCTTAATGCTGAGTGCCAAGCAGGACAGCAGCGAGTACCAGTCTTTGGTCTGCCCCAACTGGGGGTTGAACCCACAACCTTGCGAACGGGGACGAACACTCAAACCACTCGGACATCGTCACTATTGATAGGGATTGATAGATTTAGAGCGACTAAGGCAACCAGATATAAAATGATTTTATTTGTAAATATTAGGAGCGTGCGTGGGGATAGGGTGTAGAAACTATATTCTTGTAGTCTTGTAGTCAATAAACTTCGTCTTTCTTTCTTTATCATTCTAGTCGATGCTAGACTGATTTATAATTTCTTCCGCAAATTGCGCCATCTTGAAATTCCACTGGATCACGGAGTAATCTTTGTAGCCCTCTAATGTTGTTTTCTAATGCCATTGTATAAAACAAAACCGCTAATCCTCCAGAATCGCTGTAATCGAGGAAATGATTCGATCTGTTTTTGTGATTATGAATCTCGTTATTTGTTGAGAATGTGAACTTTAACTTAAGTCTTGGTCATGACTTCACGTCGATCCCAACCTATAAATCCATGATTGATGACAAGGCCAAAACATTCTCTGACAAAGCTCAGGTGCACTTTAAGGATTGTAATGATAGGGAATTTGAAAGAAAATTAGAAATTGTTTGAAAAAGGCCGAGAAATGAAAGGTTCGGTTTATCAGCAATCTCTGCACCGCACTGCATAAAGGGTCCGATTATTTTGAGATCCAAATTTTTGTTCGACCGATCTACTTATAACACCGTTTAGCTTTCTTTCAACGGATATCGCCTTTTGCTTGGGTCAACAAAATAAACCATTTTCCTTATCTGCCAAATGTTTGTCCGTTCCTACAAATCAAACTCTTATCTCGTATAAACATTTGATCTATAAGAATCACCATTTTTGTGAGAAACATGATAAGAATAATGTCAAAGTTTCACTAAGCTCGACAATTTTTTGTTCTCTTTCCAGCAATAGGGAATAAATTGGATCCTAAAAAACACCCCCAATAAATATGAACAAAGTGGGTGGCCCTTACGGGAACCTGAGAGGTAGTTGGGGTTAAGAAAAAATGCGCCTGTAAGGGTGACAAATTGAAAATTTAGCGTTTGTGCACTGTAAGTGTATCACAACTTTTTGGGCTGCAAATACCGCAGACTGTATCAAACCCTACTTTTTATGTAGCTGGCCAGGGTTTTGTTACTATTCGGTGTGTAGCGACAGAAGGTTATTCTCAGGAAATCTACTTTTTTGATGTGATCAGTCAGTGAATGTTTCTTATAACATAAAGCTGTTTTAAGGCGCTTTTGTATATAGAGAATGCAAACTAATTAACTTAACAAGGGTCTGACCAATTTAGTTCGATTACCTTTTCACTTAATTATTTTCATTTTCTGAAACGAGTATTTTTAATGAGAGTGAAATTGGCTTCCATATTTTAATCTCTCAGTTGTCTTTTTTGATGGATGGATAGAAGTAGTTTTTGAGCGATGTTTCATTCTTAGTAATTTCAAGTTACTAGTTTGTGCCTTATTATTGGGGAGAGAAGTCTGGTTAACAGGGGGTTTTGACGGTTTTCTCACCTGATCTGGAATTCATTTTATTTCTTGAGGAATATTTTATGGGGAAACATACCGGGTTTAGAGGTAACGAACATGTGTTTTAATAAAAGATACCACTATACCTTTTTAAGTTTGTGATTGACTACATTATTCCATTTTGTAAGCTGCTTGCTCGGATAGTTTGAAAAGAATTGCAGTTGCATGATAAAGGTGCATGATAATTTTGTTTATGGTATGTTACACGGTAATCCAGACTATTCCAAACATCGGCCGCACCATCCATGGTTATGGAGGGTGGAAAGGCCCATTTTGGTTGGCGGGAGCTGGGGGCTAGGCAAAATCGGGTACGGGGACGTGCCGTCGATCAGGGAACCTTTTTTAAGCTTTGAACTCTCTGACAGGGTCCCAAAATCGTAAATTTTTAGCATTGTTTTCCAAAATGTGTCCCTCATCTAGTCTCCGACAGGGTCTACGTTTCGACGCCCGGGCGATGCGTCCCCGTCGGTCCTTGAGTTTTTAGTACAGTATTTCAATCGTTTAGCTAGGCGAGGAAAGATTTTAACACGTTCGCTGTCGAATGCAATACTAGAATTCTTGTAGAAAGGGGTTTCGAATAAACTTGTGTACGTTCGAAGATTCTTTTCAAGGATTCATATTGTTACAAGACATTCAAATAAGGGTTGACGAGATATTCGAACAAAACAACCTCACCTTCATACACCGTATTAGTTGTGAAACTTTTTCTCAAGTTGAAAACAAAAGAAAGAAAAAAAGCTTTCTCTTTCCAATTAACTTCACTAATCCACTTTACATCCTACTCTAACTTTTGGTGTTTCGTATTTTTTTGCACTTTTTTATTGTTGTTGTCACAAACTCTTCTTTATAAGAACCAGTAAATTTCGGCTCAGGCTCGGACCCAACCCTCCCCACACTTTTTTGCCTAACATGCTTCCTTTGGGCTAAGCTTTCATTAGAAAAAATCACATGCTCAAATTGTTTCATAGTTTTTTATAGTTTTTGAGAATATTTACCACCAAAATAATCTGAGGCTCCATGTTCTTATAAAATTGTTCCTATGATAAAACGAGTGTATTTCTCACTCTGAATGATGGTATTGCACTCAACAGACTGACAACAGATGGTGATTTTTCTTTTGTATTTTCTTCTTCTTTTTCATCTTCAAACTATGAAATATAAACCACTTTTACAAAGATGAAATTTCAGATTCTTGAACCTCTTTTTAAAGAACTAAGAAACAAGTTGATAAGGTTTTGCTTTTGCAGCCAAACAAACCAATGGACCAACATCTAGCCATCGGTTAAGAATTGATTGTATGCAATAGTTAGATTAACCCAAAAGAGCAAGCAGCAAGTTGTTTTAACATCCAAACAACGTTTTGAGACAACGTTGGAAAAACACTGTCTGGTGGGAAAGCTTTGTTCTTGGTCTCGAAATTGTTTTGTTTTTTCTTTTCCATACTTCAGCAATTTCTTTCGTTCATTTCATCCTGTTCCTTCGTTTTCTTGCTTTTCCAAACATCTTGTTCCCAGCAGTAGAAACACAACAACATTATTCTAACGTTGTTTCAACGTCCAAATAACGTTCTAATGTTGAAACAACATTGTTTGGATGTTGAGTATCGGGTGAGTATCCCCTTTAAGGCTTGCCTGAATTGAATGAACACATTACTTTTACTGGTCTAATCTTGAGCTTTTGAGAAATAAATCTGAAGTACATGATGATATATGAATTTGTTTTTAGAAGAAATTTGATTCCCCATAACAAGGCCCGCGCCACGATTTTTAAAGTGAGGGGGCCAACAAAAATATACCGACTAAGGAGGCGCAACCATGGTTTGCTTTGCAAAAAAGTGGAGGGGCCATGGCCCCCCCGGCCCCCCCGGTGGCGCGGGCCCTGCATAAGAGTTGAATAAGGGGTAGTATTAGATCGATTTTCTTTTGGTTTCAATGAAACCTTTTGTATTATAGGTTGATAATTATTAAACAAACTTTTGGGAACGTTTTTATTTAAAGTAATTAATTTAATAATAATTGATATAACAGTGCAAATTTTTCACATTGTTTGATGACTGGCTAACCTGTACCAAACGTTTCTTTCTTGCCCATCAACATACTGAGGTAGCAGTACGGTACAGGCTTTTTTAATTCGATTCATCGTCATTAAAGGTACTTGTCAACCAAAAGATAAAAAGGGGTTGAATTTCTATTTGTTTGCTTTATTTTCGTATGTTTTGAAATGTAAGTTTGTTTGTGGGATGTGTTAATCGCAAAACGAGGTAAAAAGTTATCACATATGTGACTAAATTTGCACGTCTGTGACTTCTCAAAAGATTTTATTGCGTGAGCAGAATTCAATTAGCAAAAAGATTATCCAAGAAAGGATTTTGTTTTTGGATTTTTGAATTCTTTTTGTTTTCTGGATTTCCTCGTATTTGAGATTTTAGTACACGACACAGGCTAAGTTTGATGAAAGGTTTTCAGTAGAGATGGACCGTTTTTTCGATTTTCTGCTTAAAATCGAGTGTTTTAATCGTAGAGTACTCAATGAGTCAGCATCTAGAACTCTCGTATTCGAAATTGCTTTATAATCGTAGAGTGGTATGTTCAACTTTGTAGCTCTCATATTGTATGCGAAATTGCATTTAATTATTTTTAATTATTTCATGTTATAACGTAAATATGTTTCTTTGTTTATTTATAAGAAACAAACCCTGTAAGAACATAAGAAAACTTATATACCCAAAATTACTTAAAATTTATTAAATATTAAGAACATTTTTTGGCTTACATTCAGAACAGTTAAGAACATCTGAAGGCTACCTCCACTCACGATGTTCTTATAAAAAATGTGTAACAAAATTGTAGCTACTCTTTGGTTAGGATAACACATTCTTTGTTTATTTGGCACGCACAAATGTAGCTACTCTCTGGTTTCTAATAGACAGGGCTCAGGGCCAGGGGGTTTTAGAATAGCCAAGGGAGGGAAAATTGGGAAAAAGCTTAATAGAGTTCGGATTTAGGATAATACATATACTTTCTAGTATTGTGCTTTATTTCAGACATCTTGTTGAAACTCTCTAGAAACTGGATTCCACATATCCATTAAAAATCTAATGGTCCTTCGCTCGTTGCGAGCAAAATAAGAACAATAATCTAATTCTCTTTAAACGGTTAACCATAGGGTGCTTGAGAGGAATAAACCTCGAGTTTAAAAAAATGTATCCATTTCAGTCATGTTGTGTTGCGTTGAACAAATATTTGCATCAATTTTTTCTTCGTTTAAGAAGCATTGTGAACATGAAAATGCATGAGTTTCATTTTCTGGTCATGTAACTGAGTCTGTTAAATTGCGCGCCCTGCGCGCCTGCGCGCCTTCTAAAAAATGGCGCTCCTTGCGCGCCTTCGCGCCTT
>JAUJPO010045774.1:0-16609 GCA_032270745.1 Tiaropsis multicirrata
CGCTTGATTATTACACCCCCCCCCACAATTAGGCACAAAAGATTACCTCTAGCCTCTTAAGCTCGGTCTCCAATCATCGGGAAAATAGTCGAGAGAATCGTGTAACGTCAGTTTTAACTAATCGAGTTTATAAAAAAAAGTCACCCAATCTGTCAATGAGTGGGGACCGACCTTTATGTATATTATCCATACCTTATCGGACAAAGCAATGTCGGACTTAATTTTCGTCGGACAAAATTATTCGTCGAACATAATTTTCGTCACCTCCAAAGATTTCGTCACTTTTGTCCGACGAAAATTTTTGTCCAAATCTGAAGTTTCATACTTCTTCACATTTCATATTAAAACGGGGAAAACATCAATAAGTTATATTATAGAATACTTTAATAAGCCAGTCTATAATGATAGTAACAATAATCTTTGTCATTTATCAATTTTATTCTCCTGATAACTGTCTCGTTCAATCTTCATTATATATAATGTGTATTTTTTCTTATCACATAATTTTCGCTTCGGGTAGTTTATATTTTTTCGTTTGTTACACATAACGTACGTACACAAAGCATTAAGGCAAATTTTTAGTTTAGACAAAATATTTCGTCGGACGTATTTTTCGTCGGACAAAATTATTCATCGGACATAATTTTCGTCACCTCCAAAAAATTATCTATTTTTCCTTGACTTAAGCTTGGGAGGTTGTGGGCCTGCCAATTTGAGACCGTCAGACCACTCAAGTTTTCTGTAGTTAAGTTACTTAAACCAGTTTGGAGAACGAAGCAGCAAGACAAAAAATTTTCTCTTTTATTCAAGCGATTTTTAGAGACTTTTGTACTAAAGAACGACGCGGTCTCAAATTGGAAGATGAATTATAGGCTGGGTGTAAAAAGGGTGTAACTGCACTGCCTAATGTGTGGGCCTACAGCTTGTCAACCTGTTTAATTGTAGCGGTTTAACCATAAAATATGCCACAATATATTATCATCATTCAATATCATTGTATAATTTTATTGCGGCTTTGTCTACGATTAAATCTTCTAAACGCTATGATGGATATTACGGTCGGCACTTATTACCTCAAAATGATTACCATTACTTTCGGTTCTAGTCTTTTACCAAAATGGTGAAGCTAAAAATAATAATCACTGACTCATCCTTGACACATAAACAATTAGTAGTAACCGATTTAATATAGACTACACATTATAACTATTTGCAAAACTAAAGATTGACAAAATTCTCCAACGTTAATTAATACTTTATTCGTATTAATTTTCGTAAAATTGAATTTAGCGAGCAAAAGAAGTAGCGAAATATTTTGGATTTACCAGTGGATACCCCTGAAAACCTACAATAAAAAGAGGTATCTACTGATGTGGGAGGATTTAAGGGTTGAATTTTTTCTGGTGAAAATTAGTGGTCTACGATCGTCTTCCCAGGCCTTGGTCTTTTGTGCAAAGATATTACGAAGTTTTAATGATCACACGAAAAAACATATTTTTGGGTTTTACCCCTCAAAACCTACAAAATGGTTTTTCGTAAAAAAGTCATTTCAACCTCAAATTATGACTACTGATCCAATACAATGTTCTTTGTGTTATTTTAATCAATTATTGGCAAAAGATTTTTAAATTGTTCTTAAATATTGAGAAAAAAAACACACAAAAAACTACACTAAAACGCCTCAAAAACCACAAACTTCGACCCCTGCTTACAACTTACTCAAACTGAGGAATACACTTCTTTTGCTAAATCATGGTTCAATGACCGAAAGTCAGAAATTCATTCCTAAATCAATAGTTGCATTTTTCAGGATTTTTTGGCCATAATGTATTTGCCTCTGATTTTGGTCAAAAACATCTTTTAAACGGCCAGAACTTTTACTGGCATCATTCTTTTAAACCATGGTTCAAATGTTTTTTTTATCACCGTCACTTTTGTGACACTTTGGTATACAATATGCCTATGTTCTGAGAAAGTCGATCTCCAGTAGCTTGACCACCTCTATAAAAGTGCTCTAATCACATATCTTTGGGGCACTACTAATTTCTTTGGGGCACTACTAATTTCTTTGGGGCACTACTAATTTCTTTGGTGACTATCAATGAAAAAGAAAATGGTTTTTCCGTGTCTACCGTATGTATAGGTACCTAAAAAGTATAGGTTTTATGACCTTAAATTCAATTGCTTTTTCTCTAAAGACGACAAAACTTGATTTTTCAAGAACATTTTTGTTAATATTTTGAGTAATTTCGAATTTTATGACATTTTTAATTGGAAGTCGTAAAATTAGGTATTATTTGAAATAACATTTATAAGAGGTTGGTAAAAAGTAAAAACTGTAATGTTAAATCATAGATATCGTGTGGTTGTGAGAGCGGAAAATACAACTTTGTTGGCTTTAAGGGGTGTGAGTTTTGAGGAGTATCCACGGGTAATTTCTCGACTGAGCAGTTTGTAAAATTTCGCGTGATTTAATTTCGCGGGATTTAATTTCGCGAATGACCCTAAAAATGGACATATTTTACCAAAATTGCATAGTTTTGACAACTTTTTTTGCTAAATTTTCGCGAAAAGGGCAATAAATCTTTACGAATAAAGATGATTGACAAAAGGTAATTTAAATTCTGGTCTGTAAAATACAAATGAGGCCAACTCCAAATCTCAAACAATTCTCTAAGGGACATTTTGACCAGGTGAGAGTATCTGTATTGAATTTCAAAGATTCCTGTTGAAGATTAGCAATCAATGTCTTATAAAGAGTCTTATAAGTATTAATAACAAAAACGTTTAAAATTCTCACAAGGAGTCCAAGGAAACATGATGTTCAGGTGGTGTATTTTCTGTCGTACGTTAAGCAGACACGATGAAAATAACCATCTTACGAAGTTGGCCGTGTCTAGTGATACAACTTTTTGAATTTTAATTTTTTTCAGCTAGGCGCTACACTTAAAAATTCTTAATTGTTTTTGGTTCCCAAAATTTTGTCCGATGGAAAATTTATTATATGAATAACAGGTTAGTCCAAGGACAACAAGTTATTAAAACTGAAGACAGGCAAATGAAATGCACCAAAATCTGTAGCAAAGCTCTCTTCTTGTAATTGGGTTAGAAAGCGGGAGCTCAGCCACCTTTCATGTATCGATTAGTAAAAATACGCGGCTAAAGATCGCGAAAATTAAAGGGCGCGAAAAATACGGAAATTGGGTATCGATTATTAAAAATACCTGATAAAAAGCTGATCTTCTTGTCATTCATCTTGTCCTTATCCGCAAAATTCTGAATTTGTAGCCCATTGATTATCTTTCATATCTTCCTGTAAAAAATAGATGTATCAAAATTAAGGAATATTTTCTTTGAAAAACCTTCAGAAAGTATTTTCGCCTAATTTAGTATCCCTCCTTTGTCAAAAAAATTTAAACTAGAAATAACTCTTCTAAATTCTCAATGCATGCTCTTTATATCAGTATATATAAGCCGTTCCGCGCTAAAAGCAGTATAAAGAATGATAACGTCTGTGGTAGCACATACATAAATAAAATCGCAAAATCAATTGATTAACACACGAAGCCAATATTTATTAGGTAATCCTTTATACGGAAACATCCTAAAAATCCGGCTTTTTTCGGATGTTTCCGTATAAAAGGTTACGTCATGGATTACATATCATGAATTACCAAAACTATTCTTCAGCGGATCTATGGCCGAACGCAAATTACCAGCCTAGAATAAAAAATTATATAAAATTTTAAAACTGACAACGAAATTAGGCGGTCGGTGTGGTACTAAGCGATGCAATTAGAAAAATAACAAATCGAACTCTAATCCAATTAATAAAAACGTAAAGAAACTTAAACATCATACATGATTAAAATAATGACGCATTATTAAAGATACAATTTTTTTCTAAACCTTCTTCGCTTTGGGTGGGCTGGTTTCCTCCAATTAGTGTTTCTGTCTAGACAGCTCCTGTACAGATAAAAGAAATAGACTATTCAAATAGTTTATCTAATTTATGGTCTGCCCAACCGGTAATTCGTAGTTTTGAAATTCCGAAAAATTGCATATTAGTGTTAGCGACCCAATGCCAAAATTTTTATTGAATGAAAAAAACATGATCAGTTAGCTCTGGCTACTTCAGCGAGTCCTCTCGAATGCGACTAGAATGTGCCGATCACTAGTCCTAACCTCCTGACCATTTTAATATTCAATAGGGAGATTTTCAAAAACTTTTTTTTTCAAAACTGCGAATTGTACTTTTTTCGTGAAATGGTAGCCTAAACTTTAAGAAAATCATGCCCAATTTTATGTTTTTAGAAACATAAGTTGTTGAATCTTCCAACTAAGTAATGATATTTTTCAGTGTGGATACAGAAGGTACTTATAATTTTTGGCGGAGAGTGTTGACTTCCAAATAAGGAATATATGAGCAGAAGCAACACCACTCTCCGTCCAAAAGTTTTGAGTACCTTTTCTGTATCTGTCTCTGTCTTGACTAGACACACAAGAAAGGTGATTTCCTGTCAAATCAAACCAAACCAGGGAGAGAAGGAGTTACTGATATGAGAAAACGGCATCGAATAATTGTCCAAGTCATACTCTTCATTAACCCTGTGTGGTCCACTAATTAGTGATGATTTTAAAGAAATTTGATCTCAAATATCTGACTTTCATTACCAGGGTCAATTAGGATGTATATATGACATTTTCGCACCACTATTCGAAGAAAGATGTACGTAGCCTTGTGAAATAAAGAATCTAATGCCTGACAGTTGAAATTATATTTTGCTTAATCTTCCATTCAAAAGTCGAAGAAGCTCAATCTTTATTTCAATCGAGGATACAAGTAATTTTCGCCGAATTTTATTTCGCCTCGAAACGCAGAAAATTAATTTGCGAAATATCTACCCCCTAAATTTGATCTTTTTAGGCAAACTAACCAATAAATTGACCACATGATCCCATAAATTGCGAAATTAAATTCCACGAAGATTTCTTCTCTTAACTATTTCAAAAGCTCCTCACTACCCAGATGTGTTAGAGGAATTTATGCAACTTTTTTAACGTTCAAACAACATTCCGTGCTTGGGAGGTTGGGAGCCCGTTCAAACACACTTGCATAATCTATTCTTAATCATTAGGGTCACACAGAAGAAGTAGACGGGGGTCTTGTCTGCCAAAAAGATAACGTGTACCTGTCACTTCCGTTTGTTGGACACGCATTCATACATAACCTGCAATTTCTTCTAGCTTAAGAAGTGAATCCCATTTGTACCAATCAGAATGTTTTTTTCTTCACATCACGTGAACTTTTTGTCGTAAAGACCACCAAGGAATACGAGATAATGGCATACAGTACTGATAATTTGCTTTGATCGATGAGTGTGCTATACCGGGAGAGAAATTTTATTGAAGAATTACTTTTTGTCTGGCTTGAGCCAGGCCCGTTAAAATTGGACGGGCATTCACAAGTCGATAGTTTAAAGCCTATATTTTATGGCCCGTCAGAGAAATAGTGGAGAAAAGTGATTTTAAATTGTATAAAAATGTTGAATAGTGGTCATTGCGAGGGGGCACTTACCCACAATGAACGATAAGGTATGCGGTATTTGCGATCGGTTTGTAAACCCAGTACCCTCCAGTTGAAATATGAACAAAATACAAACCTTCTTAGACATTTTTTTTTTAAAGAGTCTTCTTTCGATATTGCAAACTGGAATCTTTCCAGAATAGGGCCTTGATGTTGATGTTTCATGATTTATTATAGAAGATTTTTTTGTTTAGAAATCTAAGATAACAAGGAAAAATGATACGGTATACCAATATCTTTGTGTGTACACGGGAACCTATATCACCACACGTTTTTTTATAAGAGCAAAGTATAGAACAACATAAGGCTTCGAGGGCAAAAAATTAAGAACATGTTAAGAACATTTGGAGAATGAAGTATAGAAATAAGAACATTTTTTCATTTTTTATTTTCGATTATGTACAGATGAATTAAAAGGGCATTTTAAAGGCTTCAAACCAAAAAAGCTTAAGAACATTAGAAGGCTTCTTCGAATTTTAATGTTCTTATAAAAAACATGTACTAGGTTAAAAGGGGGCATTGGAGATATCAGGGATCACAGGGTTTGGCATTGTTTAACTGTATTTCGGGATTTCGACGAAAAACAGTAAAAACGATTTTCGGGATTTCGGGATTTCGGATACCACCTTAGAAAACCTTGATTCAAAACAGCTTTACTATTAATAGTAAAATAGTAACACTTGACTGTCAATATTCAGTAAGTTGATTTCTATTGAAAAACAATGATTGCCAATAAAAAGCATTAAGAGTGTGATCAAAAACAAGTTATTCTAGCACAATGTCATAGATTTTGAGCTTTCATCATCACCTACTAATTTTGAAAACTCATCGAGGAAAGCGTTTTAGTGGGGACTTCGTTGGAGTATTTTACGAGATTGTTTTTCCCGTAAATACAAGGAAATCAAGCACAAGCGGATAAATAACGAGATACTCACGAGACTTAGATAAATAATGAGATACTCACGAGACTTAGAATTTTTTAGCAATTGCTTACCCTCGTATTCCCTTCGACTCGCAGTCCTAACCCTAACTGGAATTGATAGTAATCTATTTATTCCCGTGAATATCTTATTATTTAGGAAAGTAATCAAGCCGATTCGCAGTCTTTTTTACGCTGAAATGATTCTTTTGAGAGAGGGCTGACTGGCAGCCTAGGAAACCAGTTAATATAATCGAAAGGAAAATTTAAAGACATCACTAATTTATATTTCATGTTACCAAGGTTGCAAGAAACAAAATAAATCTTACAATGACGTTTTAATAAATTTTAATGCAGATTAATTATTCTACAAGCATCACGTTATAAAAAGAAAGAAAAACCATAAATAATAAAAAATAGTAACTAAAAATATCGGGACAAAATTTGCAGTTCTCATGATCATGGAAACATTTTCAAAGAAAGGAAAAAAAAATTCTTGAACTTTTACTTATACAAATCTAAAAAAGAAATTCTAGCAATAATTGAGAATAATTTCAAACTGTTTCCCAATCAATCCGAAAAGAGTTATTCTAATCCATGATAAACCTCGATTTCCCGAAATTCATTCCCGATTGATTAGCACCTTTATTTGAACCCATTTGCAGACCAATGACATTAAAACCTTCGTTCATTTGATCATAGGTGAATTCCCGTCGATTCTCAAAAGCCTCTTTAGGGCCCAATACAGCGCCTCGGTATCCGTTTGTCTGCGCCTTGCGGCCGAGTGCAAAGATACCTTGAATAACACTGACCATGTTTTGTCGTTCGTACAAATCAACCGTTTGGAAGAGATCTCCGCGGCGGACACCGTAAGCGACACACGCGTCCAAGAAGGATGAGATGTTCTCCATCATGGAGAAAGGTTGTTTCATCTTGTTCATTTTGCGGACAGACCCTGGATATAATTCGTTAATAACTCGACATAGAAGGATACCATCTTTCAATACCTGATGCACAGCCTCTTCTCCTTCTACACCTTCCAGCATTGAGCGGTCCGACAACACCTAAAATTAGCATTATTTTCGTGTTATTAGTAGGATTATAGTGGAAAACCTGCATCAAGGTATCAAATTATCAAATTAAAGGAATGGGAGAGTGAATGTGTCAACTAAGCTAAACACATCTTTTTAAACTTTTCAGAACAAAATCAATCCTTGGGAAGGGTTAAAAAAAGTTTTTTTCTGTTAAACAAGTTCTCATTACTCACCTCTGAAATCCATGCAAGAACTTTCCGTTCATCTTCTGTTTCATATTTACTCTTGATCTTGTTATTCACTTCTGCCGTTAGACCATAGCTGCGTGGACGATGAGCCATAATGGTAAAATGTCGTTGCACAGGCTATCCTAATATGGAAAATCCTTGAACGCACCGGCTCAAAGACGCAATAAGAAGTAAAGTGATTTCTTAAAATTTTCAAAATAAAAATCTAAGAACTTATATTTAGCTCATATTCAAAATTTAAAAAAAAGGAGCAATCGATTTATCAGAAAAGTCAGTAATGTTTATAGATATGAAATTCATTATTTATAACTTAGGATTCAATACAATTTTTTCACAGTTGGAAAGAAAAAAAGATCAGTTTTATACCAATGAAATCCATGCATCATATAAATTTCCAAATATTGAAATAATGTTTATTATATCCCGACTATTTCATTCAAAAACGAATCAGCAGTCACTGATTTGGAAATGGAAAATTAGTAATCCTGACTAAATAAACTTACGAAAATAAAATTCTAAAAATTCAACGTAAATTAAAAATTTGTAAAAAAATTCTAAAATCAATAAGCCCTCATTTTATTTGTTAAAATCTAAATTTTTGATACATGACTCTGTGGTGAATATTTTTCAAGGAGCTCTAATCAAAGTAATACCTTTCCATATAATGGTCACAAAAACCCGTTTGAGAATTGATAACCTTGGCAACATCTTGAAAGAGAGCCAAGTAATGGTCGTGACGTAATTTACGAAACGGTCTATGTTTGACATTCTTGTAAAGCACACATTTTTTTTTCTTTTTAGCGATCCTATCTGGGAATTTTCACCAGATTTTCCACAGGATCAACCTTATACCAACAAAAAAGAAAAGTACTATCATCCACATTTTCAAAAGACTTTAATTCAAGGAACGGCGAAGATTATACTCTCAGAAATTCATTAGATACTAATTTAATAAACTTTGCCCGTAAACCTTCAGCATACCGTTTTCCTGCTAAATCAAGAATTTTCCAATTTATAACTTTAAATAAATATTCCAAAAGCTATTAAACTCTTTTTACTTTTTCATCCAAACCCAGATTGTCAGTTTTTAGATTGATGTCGTTTCGACAGCTAAGCGCCGCCCGCTATAGATAACATTGAATAAGGGTCAATTAAGCCTTTTCGTTCGCAATAACGCGAAACATCCATACCAGAATTCGGAAACTTATTGAGCTAGTCCAGACTGGTCTCAGCGATAACATTACGTCAGTTGAGTAGAGTTACAGAAGCCATTTTGCACAATTTCATGAAACGTCAACAACAAACATCGACGTCATTTCACACTTGAGCTCATCCGACTAATCTCAAACATTAGCGTTTTTCCTTCATCGCGACTCTAGAAGATTAAACGAAAAACAACAATATTTGACCAATTGAAATTACACGAAACACACTTCATCTGGGAGTGATAACTACAGGTACAACCAACCCGGTAAACACAAAACGTCATTTTGATGCCCAAACGACGTCTTTCAACGTCAAATGGATGCCAAAACAACGTCTCGTGTTATATGGGAACGCTCTAATTCGGTATTCGATGGGGAATTTTCATCGAAAGGCTTATCTACACACTACATAATTCGATTTTGGAATACCGATTTTTTCATTCGGACCTAAAAATTGTAAGAAGAAACAATGATTCATTCCTCGTTCGATTCCTCCTAAATAGGGAAATATTTCGTTGGATAAAACTTCCATTACCTAACGAAATAGTTTTCCAGGATATTTTTCAAAGTGGCTTTAGCTCAATAATTCATTTATTTTCAACAGTTTACTTGTAAAGTCAAAGCTTGCAAATTTCATGGTCTTGGCTTTTGTGATTAAAAAGAGAAGACATTATTATTGCTAGCTCTAAACAATCAACTGACGTAAGGCGCGTTATTGTTTTTTGGTGATTGGTTTAAAAAACTGCAAACGTTTTGCAGCCTCAGCATAGATAGTTTTGACTGGACAGTCTGACGGCCTTTTAATCTGACACATTGGCTTTAATCGGATAAATTATCGCAAAATTAAATCCACGCAAAATTTTTGAAACTACTGTTTAAGCAAAAAAAAGGTTTTCAAAACTGTCAAAACCTTATAATTTTGGTAAAATTTGTCCATTTTTAGGGTCGAAATTTCTTGCATTTAATCTCGCGAAAATTAATCCGATTAAAGCGAATCAAAAACACATAGTTCAAAGTACGAAACCCAATGACGTCATACCTCCGTATATTCAGTAGCTTTCCTTGCATACGTCGTCGCTTCATCGTACTCTTTCAAGTTCATGTGATGTCTTGCCAAGAACAGAGATGCGTGTGCTATATCTTCACTTATGTGCTGAAAAGGTTTAAAATGTTACGGTAAAACATCTCTAGGCTATGGATAAACAATAAGACCAATTGGTGGATAAATTCACTCTGTTCAGATTAAACTTGAAATCTTTAATGAGAATACAAGATATTGAAACGAAGCCTTTGTTTATAAAAAGTCCCATTCTACTTGTCTGTATAGAGGATATGGACGTCAAAACAACATTGAAAATACGTCATCAGACTACTGGGATGATAAAGGAAGCTTTTCCCCAAAAATCTTCACTGTGCTGTAGGGGTGTCATTTTGAAAGTCCAAATTTGGGCAACAGTACTTTTACGTCGTTTTGAAATCGAGTACCCCAACCTCCCGGAATGGACTTACCACAGAATTGTCTAGACGTTTAATATATTTTGTGTACGACAAAGCTGCTTCCTCCATTTCATTGCACTGCTCTTGTAATCTATTAAATAGAAGAAAGGTTTCTTTATTTACGGCTCTTCAAATATTCAGAGTATATCTGTGCAGACCTGAAAGTAACTGAAGAGGGCTGACCTTTCAACTATACATCGTTATAGAATTCATTATAATAGGTCTATAATATTTTCATTTTTTGTTCTAATCTAAATCGCTGGATAGGTCCAAAAATCTTTAATTCAACTTGGACTAAAACAACCCTAACTGACTCGGTTGGAGGTTCCAATTACATCGGGTGATTTTTTTTCCACCGGGCATAGAGGAAAATACACTAAACCGCTTATCCAAATATTGCCGGGTTTTTTCAAATTTGCATCAGGGCTTAAATTAGGGTAGGTTTTTTCACCGGGGCCTGAATTCTTGACAAATCTTTTTACCGGGGGGGACCTGACTGGGGTACTAAATGAAGCACTTATCCCGGGGGTAGTAGGGTTGAGAATACAGAGGGATACAGAATATATAGAATGTACTACTGTACAAGGGCGGATACAGAAGGTTCTCAGACTTTTTGACGGAGAGTGTTTATTTCCATATAAGAAATATGAGCAAAACCAACACTCTTCGTCAAAGTTTTTGAGAACCTTCTGTATCCGCCACTGTTGTACCTCCTGTGTCCTATGGATGTACTGAAAGCCACTGAAAGTAGTGCGATCGTTACTCAGAAAAGCATTATAACAAACCTTCCAAGCTTTACAATGGCTTGCCCCTCTGAATCACCAAGTCGAACAGCTCGTAAAAAACACTAAAAAGAGAATTAAAAAAATCATAATGTAATGGGCTTGGCCATGACGTTCTAAATCTACAAGCCTAGCAAACGTGCATTGACGTCAAAAACTGGGAGGCCTAATATTGAGGCCACTGCATTGAGATAGAAAGTAAAAAAGCGAAAATCAAAGCAAAACCTTACAGAAATAGGCTTGAATGTGTAGGGATAATGATTTTATAATTTATATGTCGAAAAGGAGAGGTTATAAAGGTTCTATATGACGAATACAGTAACGTGAAATAAATGGGTGTCAATCATTACAATGTCAATTGAAAAAGAACTTGGTCTGGAAACGCGGGCTAAGAGGTTGAGGAGTTCTTATTTTGGTCACGTGATCGAAACACGATTCCCGGTTTGGGGCTTCGCGCTTGAATGACTGAAAACTGCAAATTGTATTTTTGTATATTATCCTTTGCAAATGAGAATGATCTAACCCGAACATACATTTTTATAAGCCATTTTAACAATTCCGATAAAATGTCTATAGGAATATCATCAAAGCCTTGAATAACATTCTGGTAGTGACCAATAACAACATCATTTTTAAACAAAACCTCAATGAAAGAGGTATTAACATATCTTATATTTGAACCAGTGGTCTCGTTTTTAAATACCTTTTCTGTTTCAATAAAAATAGCCTGAAAATCCTCATTTACAGAACATAAACCGCCTCTATTTTGAGCCTCTAATTTTCATCACTAACAATACCACTTTCTAATAGGTTTATAATAGCTTGGTTTCGTCTGCTTGGATAATCGCGTTTCGATCACGTGACCAAAATTTTAAAAAATTCAACCCCGGGCCGCGAATCATCCCCACTTCCAGACCAGGTTCTTTTTCGATTGACATTAATCATTATCAACAGAAAAAGAGAGCTGACAGTGTCAAATTTCAAGTTTGCAAATGTGTCATTGCTGGATAAATTGAGTGATTTGGAATCCATAAATAACTGCTTTATCCTAAAAATACCTGAAAAACTTCCAAAAGTCATACAAAAAAAGACTTAACTAAATAATATATATGTTACCTTTTTTGCCTCATTTAAATTTCCAATAGTATTGTATGTGTCTCCAAGTGCAATCAGCATTCTAGCATCGTTAGGTCTATCAAGACACGCAAATCGTATATTTTAATGGGATACAGTTGACTCGCTCTAATTCGAATCTCTCTACTATTCGAACAAAATAAAAGTCACCGTCAAGAGACTTTCTACTACAGAGACTTTCTACTATTCGAATCTCTCTATAATTCGAACAAAAATTTTTCCCCCTTGGGATTCGAATTAGAGAGAGTCAACTCTAAACTTTCGCGGCATTTCGCAGAGACCATATTTTCACGGATGACTTATTTTGAAATATTTTTCTGAAAAACACCCCAGGGAAAAGTGACGATGTATTCCTATTTAATATAAGGTATCTTCATATTTTTTTGAAACCTCCTAAGATTTCTCTAGCATAGATGTTACATATGTGACAAGGGGATATAGCTCAGTGGTAGAGCATTCGACTGCAGATCGAGAGGTCCCTGGTTCAAACCCGGGTGTCCCCTAATATTTAAAACTTTTATTATGTTTTTTTTTC
The DNA here is from genome assembly GCA_032270745.1 of Tiaropsis multicirrata. NCBI lineage: Eukaryota > Metazoa > Cnidaria > Hydrozoa > Leptothecata > Tiaropsidae > Tiaropsis > Tiaropsis multicirrata. Next base: position 12,942 of record JAUJPO010045774.1, read on the forward strand.
GTTCTTGATGTACTTCCTTTATTTGGCATTAAATATTTAGGATTATTATTTGAATGTTGTATATACTGACTTTAGCTTCAAGACTCCATGAACCGAATTCATAAACACATTCATAAACATTGCGAGAACCGTTCACGGGGGTTGTACAATCTTATAGGTCCGCAATGTTAAAGGATCGTTAAATCGATCGAGAAAATACCCAACTAACCTTAATTTTTGAGCCTCCTTGAAATAACAGAGCGAGTAGAATGGCATATTCAAAAGTTCATAAGTTTGTCCAAGTCCATACCAACCACGAAAATCGTGAGGGTTTACGCCTAAAAGAAAAGATAGAAGTGAGAAAGAAAAAGAAAAAAGCTTCGTTCGACTCTATTGTGCGGGCTACCGTACACCACCTATTCACAGGCGCTATCCCACTACTGCTCACTGCGAGAACTTTTGCCTGCTGCGTTTCCGCCCTGGGCCGGTACGTTCTTCATTATCGAACCTGGTATATCTCACATTCCTGCATGATAACCATGTAGACACTGAGCTTAGTGTGGACGCTTGATCGACATAGACAACTGCACGGTAGTGGTCCCGAACTCAAGCCGTTCGAGAGTTTAGTCTCCAAGTAGCTGGATTACAGATGCGCGCCGCCGCACCCGACGATATGACACAATGAAAAAATCATTTTTATTATTCTCGATCACAATGGAGCTTTCTATTATGAACATTATCTCGTCATTTCAACAATTAAAATAATTATTGCAATTATACAATTAATATATCAATTAATTTAAAGCTGTTTTTATATGCTAAAATTTTGTTTTTATTTTATTTTCGGACACTTTGGTGCATTTTAGGAGACAAAACTGGGGTTTCAAGCCGTCAAGCTAAAATCATAGGTGAAAATATTTTTGGATAAGCTCCCCAAAATCGATACAGAAGATATTTAAGCAAATAAAGTCGATTTCTGTACTGGTTTAAGTAATTCAAGGAACTTGAGTAATTAGAGCTCAAAAAACGGCGAGTTTTGCCTACACACGATTGAAATGCGCCAAAATATCATAATTTGAAGCCTAAATATCTCATTACAAGTGCTATACAATCAGAGCAATCTAGAGTAAGTAGATGTTACTATAAAACATCTATAGTTGATTAAGAAGAAGGAACCGAATTGAATTAAATTTACCAGTTGCTTTCCTGTACGATAAAATAGCCGCTGAAGTGTTCTTCAGTTCCACATATTCATGGCCAAGAAGTGTCCAGGCTGCCACATAGTTTGGATTTAATCGTAAAGCTTGTTTGAAATACACAACTGCTTTATCATGATCGCCTCGTAGACTGTAATAATTGCCTACAAAAGCATTATTACTTAGAAGATTTAAGAAATCCCATCAGAAACAGCAAATTAAGAAACAATCAGAAAAATCAGAAACAAAAAAATTAAATTGATTGACAAATAGTTCGATTAATTTTTAGATTTCCAGGTTAAAATGACGATTGTAAATTGGTGATGATAAATCGACACATTTCGCAAATTTCGCGAATTTTTACCCTTTTTCGCAAAAGTTTATCTCGCGAAGGTTTATCGGCTTTATAAGTAAACTTAAAATTTCTACGGGATTTCTACCTATAACTACACAGGATTCAGCTCGATATTTATCAACTTTACACACATGATGAGCCAAGTGACTTAGTTCTGGTCGATCTTCCTGAATAAAAAAACAAAGAGAAAAAGATTAACAAAGTTCCTTTTGAAGAAGTTATTCCTATTACCCCCCCCCCCCCCCCTCTTGCCAAACCAGAAAGGAAACCTCAATCCTGCTTTCACTAATGTTGTTCCCAATATTGTTTTTAGAAAACTGTGTCATGGGGATATAGCTCAGTGGTAGAGCATTCGACTGCAGATCGAGAGGTCCCTGGTTCAAACCCGGGTGTCCCCTTAATTTTCAGAAAATCTCAAGGGAATATTCTTCCAAATTCAAAACCTTCAAAAAAACCTTCAAAGAAATATAGCTTTAATTACTTGTCGAGGAAAATTATTTTTTATAATAATGTAAGAGAACGTAATAAGAACGTAATTAACAAAGAGTTTATTCTTCAAAACCCAACCCATGTCGTCAAAGCAAAAGTAAAAAAAACACAATAAAAAGTAAAAGAGATGACAGACCCACCTGTATGTATAAAATATTTGAATAGACATCAATGTGTTCCAGCATATCTGGATCCGCATCATACAACTCCCGAAAATACTCCACCGAATTGTCAAAATCTGTGCGAAATGAAGAGAAAAATAAAAAAGGGTCCTTGAACTATTTATAGAACCTAGTTTTTAAGAACATTTAATAATAAAAATAATAATAAATTTTACAATTATTCCTTATAGAGGATAAACTGGTCTTGATGATGATCGATGTACAAAGCGGGGAAGATCAGCAAAGTCATTATTTGCAGTGAAAATGTTTCTCTAGACCAATTTTGACAGTTTCATAGGACGAATCCCAGAGAAAAATGTCAATAGACAATCCTCAAAACCTTCTGCCGATGGACAGGTTACAAAATTGGTCTAGAGAAACATTTTCATTGCAAATAATGACTTCGTGGATCTTCCCCGCTTTGTACATCGATCAACATTAAACATAAGTTGTTTTATTGTTCTTTCACGAGTTATACGTATACCTACGTATAACATGGGACGCGAATTTCTTTTGCTGAAGGCTAATATAGGAACCAAGTTCTCAAATCTGAAGAAAGTGCTAAGGTTGAAATTAAGAAAACAAAACGTTTTTTCAACTTCAAAAGGGATCATTTTTCACGCTTTAATAAAAGGTGTTGTTACGATTCTCTCCAGACGATAGCGAGTCAACCTGTACATAATTCATCTAAGCAAAACTTGTAAACAAAAATCTATGTACAGGCTGACTCATCATATGCGTTTAAGGTCATAAATAGCTCCTTGCGTAACCTCGCTAAAATGCATTTATCAAGAACTCCTGAGGCTGAAAACTATTGGAAAAAATAAGAAAATTTAATATAACAAAATTTTGATATTCAAATAAGAAAACGTGTAACTGTAACAGCCTCGAATTGTTTCTCAACTATTTTTTTGCGATGAAATCCTGCTTTTCAATATCCTTTCTACTGTAAAGGTACTTGAATTTACATTAAATCAAACGATGGTTAAAAAGTGACAAGAAAAATATAAAAAACTTTTAGGTATGTCATCATCACCTTCGGAATCGATTTTTGAAGCTTTCGATCTTTTCAACGGTAACTCGTGATGACGTTAAATTAAAAAAGAAATTAGGCAACGTATTTTTCTTTAATATCTGGGGAATATGTCCATGCAAAAATGTTCCCAAAAATCGTCGGCTAAGGGGACTTGGAATTCTTAGAAGCTGACTGTCTGTTTTTTTCGTAAATTGTTGTATCTTAAAATAATTTCTCGCCGTTTCTCAAAAATTTCCAAAAATAGGCTGATCAGATGTAGAATTTCATAAGCTTTCTGAAAATATGTAATTTTAATAAATAGGAAGTATGAAAAGGAGACGGAACTTTCCAAGGAAACTTGGAGGTTTAAACGCAAAAACCGATCCCCAAAGATTACTTGGAAAACAATCCGTCGTTGTCCACCCTTCAACCGTGCCTCGGTAAAATGTGCACTTTGCATCAGCGAAAAATTC
>JAUJPO010045785.1:0-16606 GCA_032270745.1 Tiaropsis multicirrata
CTGTGACGTCACAAACAGGTGTTTTGCTTTTTACTTTAAGCTGGTTAAAAATATCAACTTGTAACAGTTGACATCGTGTTCTACATCCAAATACGCTTCTTTTGGTATATAAATGACCATGTTAGGATGGGTGCTATTGGTGGCCAAAAGTTACGGTAAATTAATCAATTTTCTAGACATGCCGTAACTTACCCGAGAACCTAAACAAAAAAAGGTCCTTAAAAAGGCAGGGGGCTGGAAATACCTGGGGATACCTGCCATGTGTGGGGGTACTTGCAAATTCATTAGTGAGAGTGTGGAGGCTGTTTTTAATCAGTTATAAAACATTAGCATCTTAAAATTTTCTCGTCGGACCCAACCATGGCGTCGGGTCCTCCAATGCTTGAATTTCACAGAAAATAAAATAACACTAATTACTATCCTAGGTTTACTATTAAAAGATCTTTAAAACTTTCTTTAAACTGTATTAGAAAAATAGAGAAACTGGAATTTGAATTGTGAAATTTTGCTCCCAATTCCAAAAGTTTTCCTGGAAAGTTTGAATATATATCTAGAATAAGAAATAATGAGAAACTGCACTAATTAATAAAGATATTCAAAGAGCAACCAAAAGAGTGTTGTGGGGTCAATATTGCTACAGCGAAAAGATGTATATCAATTTGGGAGAAGAATCAGCCTGCAGGAAAGTTGAGATACACGATTTTTTAAGGAGTGACAAAAGAATAGAAATTTTCCTAATAGTCTGCTATAATGAAGGAAGGTATTTTCTTGGGGGTACCAAACTCTGGGAGCTACCTAAAAAAATCCAAGTCTAAGGGATACCTAGATCTTTAGGGTGCCTAATTCCGTACCGAAATGCTGGAGGACGCTATGTACAAACTTTGGCGTCTGTTTCTTAAAAGTCCTGTAAACACCGACAACACCAGCTTTGACATTTTTCTTGTTTTTTTAATGTTTTTTGCCAAATGGCAAATCAAAAGTCACTTTAGTCTAGGCTTTTTAAAACTATTTCAACAATTAACTTTATTGATGGCGATAGTAAGGGACTGACTGGTAGCCTAACTCTAGTCTGGATAGAGTTAGAGCTCTCAATTAAAAAAAACTAAAAAAAAAACGTTACCTTTTTCACAGCAGTCCTGGAAAGCAATTCCACAGTAGCTGTCAGCGAATGGCAAGATACAAGACTTGCCAAAAATGCCAGCTCTGTGACCGTCTTTGCAACAAGTACAGCATGATTTCTGTATCGTCTTGTATTCTTGGATTGGTGTATCTGGCTCAATACATGTCACTTTAGCTCTGTGTGCGAAAAAGTTGAAGTTTTTGTTAAATATATTTAAATTCAATATACACACTTTTTTATTTGAATGGTATTTTTTGGTTTTATAATGACTATTCTTAACTTTTTGGTCGAAATATTCTCAAGATTATTCTTAAGAAAGAATCAAGCACAAACTTACAAAGCCAGTGATTTACCAACAGTACAGTATCCATCTTTCATAGCATGTTTACAACATTGTCTGAAGAGAATTTGACAAAATGAATCACGTTGAGCATTTGGATTGTCCGAACACTTTGCATCATCTTTATCACCACCAAAGATTGCTCGACCATGCGCAATACCATTGTTGCAGCATTTTGCATCATCAACAGTAGTCGCCAAACCTGCCCGAAAAGCAAATGAAAATTAAATTAACAAAATTGATTTTTATGTTTAAAGGTTCCAATTCAAAAACCCACTTCACTGAAAATAACCGCTCAAAAAAGGCCCAGTGGAGAAAATGGTCACCCCAGTGGAAAATCAGATATCCTCTCTCGCACCCCAGTGGTAGAAATAAAAAGTGCCAACAACTGAAAATATGACGAAAGAAAAATTGATTTTTATGATCCCACTCGAAAAATATTATAATTTGTGTACCAACGCAGTATGTTTGTGCCCACTGAAACAGGGGTGTTCGAAATAGTTTCGGATAAGGTTTACGTCTACAGAACAGACTTTGTATTCCTTTGAAATTTTGGTCACTTATTTTCTTTTTCTCATAATCCTCGAAAATCCTTATTGTCCAGAATATATAAGACGATACCAGCACCCAGTAAATTAAAATAATGCGGCATATGTCGATGGAGAGGGATTAGTTATCCTATATCTAGTCTGTACCTATTTTCTTATGTGGCGGATACAGAAGGTTCTCAAAACTTTTGACGAAGTGTTGCTTTTGTATATTCCTTATATGAAACTCAACTCTCTCCGTCAAAGATTTCGAGTTCCTGTATCTGCCTCTAGGCTTATCAAAGAAAAAGGTTATTAACGATAGGTACTTACTTTTCGTAGTCAATGAAAAGAAAACGAAGCAAAGTATTATAATCATACTTTTAAACCAAAAGCCACAAAAAAATTCAAATTTCTCGATATTCAATATCTCTTTCTCTCTAAATCAAATGAAGGAGGCCTTTTTTTGTTATCACGTCAAGTACGGTTCAAACAAAACTCAGTCAAATAATGACGACCTTCAAAAGAATTAACGGATCAGCTTATATCAACATTTTACTTTAGTCTAAAGAATAACAACAGAATCCAGCCACGACACACAAGCATTATTGTACACGGTCGAATTTGTCAATGTGAATTTAATCGAGTGTAAATGCTTTTTTGGACCCTTTTGAAGAATCAGGTTAGATGAGATATACCAGATAGAAGCGTTTATAATTATTTGAAACACTGATCGAGATGTTTCAACAGAATAATTTCCATCTTGGCATATTTCAAATGATCTGATGTGATATTGTTTCGTTCATCAATAAAAACTGGATTACTATAGGCGTAGACAATCTAAATAGATAGATCTATATTATTTAAAGCTATCCAAATAATGACTAATCTACTATCGTCAACCTCGAACCCTCGAATCATATATAAAAGAACCAATCAGCCTGGGTACGAGGTTGCTGTATCGTAATAAACAAATTCTTGAAAAGTCCAGACAAAGAAAGACATGAGCTGTTCCAAAAAAAATAATTGCAGGGGATGGATGATATTTTGTCCGGGTTTAACATGAAATGGGTTGTGCCCGGTGGTAAACTTAACGTTTGCCCATTCCAGTGAGTTTTTTTTTGCCCGAGAGGGGGGGGGGGGGCCATTCCAGTGAATTTTTGTTTTTTAAACAGTAGCGCTTTTTGTAAAATATTGTGAAGAGCAAGAAAGATTGGTTGATTTGGATTAGTACCAGTATGACCTTACCTCTCTCAACAGGATCAGAACTCTATGAAATAGTTCTCTGTATATCCATTCATGCTATCCTTTTTCAGGTTGGTTTCTCCAATCAAATCCATATAAAAGTATTACTTTATTAGTTACTCCTAAGACATCCCTATGTCCCACTGGATACCAAAATCTATGGACAACTTCCATCTTTTGACATTTTGAACCGTATGGTATATTGGGGTAATTTAAATCCATTGTTGTTCCGTTGCGTTTTGGGTAGAAATAGAGGTGTCTTGGAAAATTCACCAAACAACAGGAAATCTTTCAAGATCCGCAACGGCAATTCTCCTTCAGTTGTGACAGTATACTCCTCAGAGGCGGGTACAGAAGGTACTCAATAGTTTTGACGAAAAGTTTGTTGCTTTTTGCTCATTTTCCTTATTTGACTCTTCGCCGTCAAAATGTTTAAGTATCTTCTGTATCCACCTCTGCCTTCGCCACACTTTCACTTTCACTTTCACTCTTTCACTTTCTCCACACTTTCACTTTTTCACGACGAAACATACGTAGATGTACTATCTATTTTTGAAATTTCAAGTGAAATGTATTATTGTAATTTTCAACGAGGAATTGTCGCAAGCTGTGTTTCACAATGCATTGTTTTAACAAGGTGTTCAACAAGTAAATGATCAACATCTTTTTAAAGATAAAGTTTTAAAATAAGATAAAATGTTCGAGAATAACTGAAAATGATTTTAATGGATTGGATATAGAGCAAGGTTTGAAAGGTGATAAATTCAGAATCAATGTTGATTGGACTGAAGAATAAATTGTGGCGGAGAAGTAAGCACAGAACATTTTAGCGCCCAAACAACGTTGTTTGGTTTAATTTTCATATACAGCAATAAAAATTTCTTTACTCTATTTATAAATTTTCATTATAATTCTAAGATTTTCCTGTACAACTTTTTTTTTTAAATCTCTCAAAATTCATATAATCTCATTATAAAAAAAAGACCATCTTAAATTTTTTTTTTTGGTTCAAAATTAAGCCAAGATACATCCACGCGACGTAGATCAGAAATGTAAATTAGCCATAATAGAAAAGAAAGAACGAAAAAAAACCTTATTTGACTGAAATTTCGTATACATTTGTATCCAGACAAGAGCTTGGGATCAGGCAGATTGGTCTAAAAGCCGCTAAAATAATCTGCACCTTTATTTAAAAAAAACCTAAAACACGAAAATATTGAAAATAATAAAATAATCTAAAAAGAGTCTAAGCACAAGACAAAATGAATGTTAAAAACACATAATATATAATACATAACATAATAATTACAAACATTGTTCTTAAGAATAAAACGAATTTAGTGAATATGTTGGTTGTAGTAAAAGTGAGTAAAAAGTGGAACGTAGAAATATGATAATAACAGCAGAAGAATCCCCAAAAATTATGTGTGCATAATAATGAAACTTTATAAATTTTATATTTCATACAACTTTTTTTATAAGAAACACTAATTACCGAGCTCGGGGCCGAACGTAAAACCTTAATATCAGCCTTACAAGTGTTATACCTATAAAAAGGTGTACCGCGACAGAAGAAGGCAGTGAACTATATATAAGAGAGCTTTGAATAAAAAAATCAAGATAAATATTAACGAGTTTTATGATTGCTCATCTTCTTCATCTTCATTTCCGTTCGGTAAAATAACCACTTTATTTTCCTCATCAAATGGCTGTTCACGGTTTTCGTTTACCGGTAAAGACTCGCCAACGACATCCTCGTCAGGCGTCGTATTCACAGATGTCGAAGCCAGTTTACGTGGCGCGAACTGTTTCCGCTTGCGTCCGCTCGACTTGGATGCGGTCGAATCGTTTATTTCGTTACTAGTCGATATAGAGTCGTCTTTACTTTCACTTTCACGTCGTGAAGAATGTTGTTGCGATTGATGATGGTCTGATGTTAGTGGCGGTGGTGAAGGAGCTAAAAGTAATAAGAAAGGATTATTCAAATGTTCATTTCCAAAGAAAGATAATCAAGGATTAAAAAGTCCTTCCAGAGAACACATCTGAATCTATATGTAAATGGTAACGAAAAAAAGGGTTTAATTCAAGGGGACCTTAATCGAATCCAAAGAAAGTCAGCCTAAAGCTAAAGGTTTTATTGCTCACCTTTCCTAGAGTGCGGTGGTGTCGCTGATTTACTTGTGCTTCGACTGTTGTTGTGAGAATGAGGTGCATGAGGTGATCTGGACCGTGTATATTCACGTTCACGCTCACCGAGAGTTTCGTGTCTCCTATGGTGGTTGTCATGGGAACGATGTGGTAAATGATGTCGATAATCAGGGGAGTCGTAGTAATAATGTGGATGATGTCTTTGAGAGTCTTCCATCTCTGAAACACGGTGATGAGGTGGATGATAGTAAGCGGGATGTTTACTGCTGCCATGGTGATGATGAGGGTCTACCATTATATGAGGAGATGCATACTTATCATGGATGTAATGTACACTCTCGTGGTGGCCACTGCGTGGTTCTTTGTGGTAGGGTGAACCCCGATGTGCAGGGAAGCCCTCGTATGGAGGCATGTAAAGAGAGTCAGGTCGGCTTTTACAGTGTTTGTATTCAGAACGATCTTCTTTGTCTAAGATTTCATCATGCTGTTCGAAGTCGTGTCGCTCTTCCAAGTGGCCCTGCATCTTAAGTCGTGCTCTTCGGCGTCGCTGTGCCTCACGATTGGACTTGCGTCTCCGTTCTAGTTGCTCTTCAGTCAATTTATCACGTAATTTTTGATCTTCAGCTTGGGACAACTTACTGTCGTCGTACTCTTTAGTGTGGAATTCATCTTTCATTTCGTCGGTTAGGCTACGGCCGTCAAGATGTCGGTCGTCAAGTTCATCATCATCATCATCTATTGGCTCCATTTTCGGTGATCGATTTTTGTCGTCGTCGTCGCGTTTCAAATCGATGATCAGATTGCCAGTGTCCTCTTTATCCCATTCTGAAGACTCTTTCTTCAGTGTAGAGCAAATACTCTCCAGTAAAGATTTCTTTGGAGCTTTGATTGTTGGATATTCTTCGACCGGAGATGAGGTACCTGTCGGTGGAATGTGTTTATCTTCACAATCACGAGTTTTTGGTACGACTTGTAGTAAGTCAGCTTCAACCTTTGGCTGCCGGTTCACCTTCTCGCAATCTGGAATTTTGACTTCCAGAGCTGTTGAATGCTCTTCGGGTGTTGGGTTGGGACCGGGAGATATACGGTAATGTTCCGCATGATCATATCTGGAGATGGTATCAGATTGTGGTCGATTGTGGTGTAAGTGATGTCTGTACATCTCAGCGTGTGGTGTGTATCTGCAAGCATTAAATCTCTCTTGTTGAGCTTGAGTCTTGGCCTAATGAGAAAAATACCAAGTTCGTCAAAAATATAAAACATGCAGACTAGTTTATAATCGACATATACCCTATAATCTATCACCTGACAAAAAATTAGCCAATATAACTGTCTATAAATCATTATATCAATGATTTGGTTGCCAAAATTGTCAGTTTTCGCCCTTATAATTTTACTAGGCCTTTCGCGGACTGATATTTTAAATTTGCAATAACTTCTGATCACGTGGGTCTTTTTTCATGCGGTTTGTTGTATGATGCGCCAAAATCTCTCTATTTTGATTTTTAACCAGTCTCTAGCCTGTACAGGGCGTTAAAACTTCACAAAATTAAAAAGTCTGAGGGTACCGCTATGCGGTTACATGGGAAATAGAACACCCCCTACCCCCCCCCCCCTGCTATGCAGGTACGTGGGACTGAAAGGGTTAAGTTAAATTAAGGATGTTACCTTTTCCATACGGATTCTTGCTCGTCTCTCCCTTTGGTAATCCCTTTCTCGTCTCCGTAATTCTTCAAGCTCTTCCTCCGACAACTTTTTACGATCAACATTACGACTAATGACTTTCTTTTTCTCGTGTTGTGGCGAAACACTATGCTGTTGTTTGTTTTCCCGATGATGATTGGAAGATGGTGAGTGTTGTGGACTCCTGGCAACAGGCATGAAATGTGATGGATAGCGATGGTGATGGGCGTCGTGTTTCTTATCATGGTGGTGGTGCTGTATGGCTAAAAAATGTTTGTGTTCTGTTGGCGAGTATGCTGGGGGCGTTGGAGGGTGTGGATGATGGTGTATAGGTGATTCATGATGATACATTTTTGGGTATAAATCACTTGGATGGAAAGAGTGTGGCGATAGTTTCTGGTGATAAACGCGGTAAGGGTGGGCGGGCGGTGAAGGAAGGTGGTGATAATTATTATGGCGGTGTGTTTTCTTCTCATCACCATTACGGCGAGGCTTCTTTTCATCATCTACATGACGTGGTGGAGGTTGAATCTTCTCTTCATGATGTCTTGGTGATGGCTCTTCAGGGATTCTGGTCATCTCTTCTTCAGCTTCTTTGTTCTTTTGAGGATCTTCTTTGTATAATGAATGGCTGCTATCATCTGAAAGATAAGTTGTGGAGTGGCTGCTACCGGTAGTTGACTCTAAAGAGTTTTGTTTTTCGAATTTCCCTTTAAGCTTGGAATCCTGATTTTCCTACAATAAAGAAAATGCAAAGTTCATAAAGATTTGATTTCATTTATGACAAATTTATAGGCAATTCCATCATAAGATGTCATTTTTATGTAAAGCAAGACTTAAAAGTATACACAACTTTGTCACGCAACTTTAAGTTGAACTAAATGTAATCCATTGCAAGAAGTCAAAGAGGAAAAATCGAGATCAGACAAAAATAGAGGAATTCATTTTCAAAATTGATTTCAAGTCAATCACGTTGGTTTTGTATCCAACTGTGTGGAACGAGTACTTACATCAACTGAACAGACCATTGAAGGCATTGCTGATTTGTCCTGATTTGTTGTTTTTTTGCAATCGGTTTGATCCAAAAAGGCTTCCCAGGCAGCATCTTCATCTTGCCATTGTTGGTTTTGACGCTAAAAGAAAATGAAAGGTGAGAGATGATATAAAAGGTTTCTACACCTTCTTTCTTTAGTTTCAATCCTCTGCACGTAGAAAAAGGGGATTAGTTCTAAGGGGGAAAGACTTTTTCTACAATCCTTAAAAAAGACTTGACAGTATCTAACTTTTCTATCAGTAAGTAAAAAGTAACTTGTAAGGTATTATCAAAAAATGAGGTCAGAAAACGTTGACCAGATGATTTCGTCCTTTTATGAAAATATGAAAATTCAAAATATGGAAAGAGAAGAATAGGCATACGTTTAAAAATCAGGCTGAGGTTGATTTTTTTGTGTGTTATGTTTCTGAAAGATTGAGATATATTGATAAGTGCTGATTCAAAGTAAACATGTTTGACTAACAAAAGAACGAATGGAAGAGTTTATACAAGGGAAAAAGAAAAACAAGATGACAACCATTTTTTGATGAAAAAAAGTTTGTCGAGATGATTGAAAATGATTTGATTGAGCAGTGATGTTTGCACAATCAAAATTGATGGACATTTTTTTTTTCGTCGCAATAATAAAAACCTTTTAATGATGTATGGTTTTGACACTGAATGAAAAAAAATAATCTGAAAAGCGAAAATTTTTGACAAAAATAATTCTCGACTGTCAATATAAAAAACTTCTATACTTAAAATTTGAGCAATCTTGTGAAAAAAAGATATAATAATGAAAAAGATTGAAAAAACATAAAAAAAAAGAAAATCTGGAAAATATTACATAGTGTGTAGATGATTTTTTTGCGAATAGATAATGATATTAAAAGTCATGAAAAATGAATAATAGAACCAGAATGAGAAAATGAAAACAAGTAATCATAATAATGAAGCAAAGGAAAAATAAAAACTGATATTCATATAAGTCAGTCAGAAGGGAAATTAAGTTTAAGTTCAGGAAAAAAAATTCATTTCAAAAAAAAAAATTTTCATTTCGTTATTATTTCAATCATCATCACGGGTGGTTACGGTAAATGACAAGAGAAAAAAAAATTCCATAATTTTTTATAAAAAAGAAGAATTTTGGATACATTCTAAATAACATTGTAAATAAAGTGTCATTTTATCAGAGAAAAACATCAATATTGATTACCCCAAGAAAGAAATATAAGAGACGAAAAAGAATGAGCAAAAATAGACAATATAAGACAATGAGAAAAAAAGGTAGAGAAGACCCATGAAAAACAGATGTACATCACATCACATCGCACAAAATGCTTTGTATAAAATGGATTTCCTTTTTTATCTTACTTTTTTTTGTCAATCTTTAAATTTATTTTTTGAAAAAATAATATATATATTAATGTTGGAAGGGAATAGGAAACAATACAGGGTCTTGTCACCTGCTTCGAAAAGACAAAGTGTTTAGTTGCTTGAGTCTTACAATACAATCACTTTGTATTGTGTCGACCATCAATTAATGGCATATGCGTCTTTTTCTTCAGTCTTCTATATTATTCTTATGTGTTTTTTCGTTCGATTGGTTGTTCAGGGGTAACATAATAGATATAATATGTTATCAAAATAAGAAAGGGTTTTCAAGACACATCATTGTAAGGACTTTTTCCCACATTGATAAAAGAATTTGATAAAATGAATAAAATAGATAAAACCCATGAAGAGATGCAGGGGTTGTAATGTTTTTATATTCTTTTTTCCTTTGCTTTTATTATTATTTTTATTATTATTTTCATTTTTTTTTTTGAATCGTCAAAAAAAAACTTTTGTATAAGCCAGCAAAAGAGAAAATGGTCTCATAAAGAAATGAAGGGAAAAGATTGACAAAACTATCAGAGAGAAAGACACAGATAAAAAAAGAAGAAAAATAATTAAAGGAATTGTAAAGAAAGAAAAATATCAATGCATGTCAAAAGAATAAAATAGTAAAATGAAACGATTTTGGTCTCGCTGTACTACAAGATAAAACACAACAATAGTAAGCTCTACACTAACCTTTTGGGCTCTGATTCGATCTCGACGACTTTGTTGAGCCTTGCGTTCCCTTTCTCTGAGTTTCCTCAGCTCCTCAGGTGACATATCAGAACGATTACGTTTTCGGGTGCTTCTATGTTTCCTACTGTTTTTACCATCTCCATTTGTAGATTTGTTCAAGGTGTTCAAGAGATGCTCACTTTCGTTTTCTTTGCTTTTGTCTTCCTGATCAGATCGACTGTTTTTACTTCGATTATAATCACCCATTATATCTTCTTTGTCCAGATCATATTCATCTGAAAGCATACTGTATCGTCTGATGTTTGGCGAATAACGGTTCTTATCAACTCCATACTTTGGTTGGAATGGATGCACCACCGTATCCATGGCCCTCTAAGTATATTCTATTAACCTGAAAATAAAATAAAAACAATTATATATAATCTCAATGTAAATTAAAATCATATCAATTATATAATTGAACAAAAACTGAGAACCATAATTTGAAAATAGTTTCGGGGAAATCAGAATATATAAAAGTAAAAGTTTAGTACTCCAAATAAAGAAAACAAACTAAAGCCACAACTTGACAATATAAATCTACGAGCTTGTCGAATAGTCTTGATACTAATAATTTTTATAATAACGAGCGATTATGAAAAAACCTTTATGTAACAAATCTTCTACTCATCTCTCTCTCTCATCTGAAACCGAGGTTACCTGTTCTGAATTATCCCCCCTCAACACACACACACACATTAACATTAATGCATCTTATTACACACAAAGACACACAAAAGAAAAAAAAGTTTATTAGAGCGAGAAAAAAAGAAAGAGAAGTTTATGAGAGCGTCAAGAATAAAAATGTTCCACATGACTGATCTTTGGTGTATCTATTGGTTGGAATATCGGTAAACAAACTGCTTTCTAACCCATCATGCAGCAAAAGACGAATGATTGACAAATTATAAATATTCTACGAAGAACCAGGAAAATGTTTTGATCATCCCACCCACCAAACAACAAAACCTCACACCAAACATACAAACAGCTGAGGACAATCGTGGTCTTCTTTTTATGTGTGTTCACAAAAAAAACGTCAAAACAAATTCAGTCAAGACGCAGCAGCTACCAAAGCAAAACACATTTTGTCCTTTTGATTCAAGTCAATAAAAGTTTCTTTCTCATCATTTACCTCTTCCCTCCTTCCAGGAAGCATCAAGCTAGAAGTGCGGAATAGGTAGAAAAAAGATACCACGAGGGTTTTCTGAACGAGTCAAATGAGCATGTAGCCTCTTTCTTTACTATAACTTCAATATTTTTTTACACACACGGCTTGAGGTTTTTGTACACACACACTAGAGAGAAGGTTTTTACTTACGATTTTTGCTCAGTGTTCTTCCCTCTCTTTTTTTTCCTCTTCTTCTTGCTACGAGCACCAAGACAATATCTAAAGTTTAATAATAATGACATAGTCAATGTGTCAACCTTTACGTCAATTCAAAATAGAAATATAAAAAAAAAATGAAAAAGAAAAAAAAACGCGAATTATAAAACGAAGACCGGAATAAAAAAGGTACTCAGTCTGTTTTATGTTTTGATTTCTATGACATTTTAACAAAAAAGGAATTATATCTTTTAAATAAAAATGTTTCAAAAAAGAAAGAGAAGCCTCACCTGACTTCGTTTCTTTTAAAGCTTTCTTTAAAAGGGTTGAGCGTATACTGATTGATGAAAGAAATAAGTTTCTTTTCCTTTTTCTTAAAAATAATTTCCAAGATAAAGACGACAAAACTTGGTCTGCAAATTCATTATCCTTTTGATATTATTCTTACGGTCTTCATAATTCCCTATGATCTTATAAAAACAGCCTGGTAAAGGCTTTTACACATTGGCCAACAATGGATTTAGCCAATCAGAAAGCTTAACGGATAAAACAAAAAAGTTAATTGTCTTTTTTCTTTCTTTTGTTTTGTTCTTTTAGTTTAAGCCATGCGTAAATTGATTGTCAAGAAAGAGAAAATGCATGTATTATGTGTGTGTAATGATTTTAAAGGGAGAAGAGAAAAACACCTGTTTATTTTATGGCCAAGAACGCGTTTTTTGTTGATTATTGATACGGGCCATAATATCAAAATTTGTCGGCTTTCTTTTGTACGCATAATGTTTTGTTTTATGGCCGTTCACCCATGAAATAAGAGAACAAAGAACATGAAAGAAGCTGGACTCGAACGAATTTAGAGCAAATAAAAAAAGACTTATTATATGTATAAAAATTATCGGACAACAAAAAAGTCAATATCGAAACCTTTTTCCCCCTTTTTCTTATTTGATTTTTAAGTGTGTGTGTGTGTGTGTCTTGCCATGAAAGATTTCCAAATGGACAGATGCATAAAAATCTATTTTTTTTCGTTTTGAATAAAAGTATTAAAATTTACACCCGTCACTTCAGTATCTTTTCAAAACATACTTTAAAAAGAAAACAAAAGCCCCGACATTGCTGTTTTAAAACAATGGACTTACATTCGGCATAATCTGTGAACGAAAAGAATTGATACTGATGTTTTTATAATTGCTTGAAATCAGGACAATTTTTAAAAGTTCTTGCTGTGAAAAGAAACTCGCACTAAATTTTATATGCGTGTATGACACGACTTATCAAAAATGATTTTTTTTTGTTAACAAAAGCACGTCCTCGCTTACTTAAAAAGAATTGTGAAAAAAATGATGAAAATAAAGAAAAAGAAAAGGAAAAATAAAGAAGAAAAGATATTAGAAATGACATGTGTCACTCATACAACCTAGCAACGCATAACATATCAAGCAAAAACATCTGCTTGTCTTTCAAGTAATGCTTTTATTTGTATGCGAATATATATAATATTGAAAAATTTCGTCTTTTTTTCTTTCTTTTCTCTTGTCTTTATTCATCACTAAAGAGTAAATTGTCAAACGGCGTTAAGATTGTCACATGTCTATTGTTATTGCACGAATAAACGAAAGAGAAGGACCGCTTTTTTTAATGTTCGATGCTTGAATCCGGCTTGAATGCAGGTGCTAAATGGACGGAAACCAAAAGTTCTCTTTTCACACAAAAAGAAAATGCTAGTGACTTTTAAAGTTTTTTTTACATGTCCTTTTATGTTTTATCATCAGTTTCAATTCTTCATTTTTTTGCACCTTTTTTTATTAATGATAATAAAGTAGAGTGTTTTCAGGGCAGGAGTCACGAAAAGTATTGTCAATATATCCCCTGTGATAATAAATTGTCATCATTTTTCTTTTTCCTTTTTTTCATTAGGTTCCCCTAATCTGAAGAAAAGATGAAAAAATCATATATTTTGACACAACTGTGAAAGTCTTGTAAAAAGAAAAAAAACGCGCATAAGCGCAAGAAGTAAAATAAAAAAAAATAAAAGGGAAAGAGTTAGTCGCCGTCATGTCCTTTTGAAAGAATCAATCCTTAATTTTTTTCGGACTGTTATGTAAATTAATATCGAAAAAGAAAAAGGATAAAAAAGATGATGAAAAAAAATATCTATAATGTAAAATAAAAGAAGAAGAAAATGATAACTAAAGAAGAAAGAGAAAAAATAAATCAATGCAAGCACGACATAACATGACAACAAAAACTTATTTCATCAATATATCAAAAAAAAAATATGATTCGGTCTTTTGTTTTACTTACTGATATTGATTAGAAAAACAACGCCTTTCAAAAACAAAAGACTTGATGAAATATAAAAAAGATTTTGAAGATTTTACAAAAAAGAAATAAGGGAAAAAAGGACGCGTACAAATTAATCGCGTCCTGAGGTAATGAGACAATATTGTAAATATCATCTTCCCCTTAATTTTCATCACAAAACTGATTTATTTTTCTTCAATCAAATAGGATTGATTAATCAGTGAAAAAAAATCACCCGTCATGTTTACTTTTTCTATAAACGTTTTTACATTCTACGCCCATCCCACTTGTCTCCTTTTTTATTCCCTACAACCCCCTCCAATATTTACAGGAGAGGGACACCATGATTAGGAAAAAGATCAAACCCTTTCGTAAGAGAAAGAAATCTCAATGATCGACCTTCAAACAATTGATCGTTTGATCCCTGGAATTTATATTATGTAAATAAAAAGGAAATCCATTTGGTGAACAAAGAAATTCAAAGGGAAGTCCAAACGGTGGATATTTTATTTCATAAAGGGGTAGGGGGTAGAAACTGAGATTTGTCATTCACCTTCTTACACCATGAAAATAATTAAAGTAAAATCCATACCAACAAGCAGAGTACAAGCCCATGCAATGATAAGCCAATTTAAACAAATACTGTATCCATTATCAACCTCTTTCGTTATCAAAATACCCTAAAATGCAGAGAAAACAATAACTCATAAAAATATTATGTTCTAAATCAGGTCTAGAAATATTACATTACATATTCATCCTTGGTTCTTATTTTAGAAGATTTACAGTTAAAAATACAAATGACAAAGCGTGTAATAACATAACCAACCACACACATGGACTATAATATTGCAAGGATGTGTGTCTGGAGTGTGTGCAATAAAAGGTTGTCATTTTCATTTCCAGCTGCATGTTGAATTTTAATCAAACTCAAGAATAAAGTCTCATTTTTAAATCAGTGGGAAATTAGAGAGAAATACATTTGTGGCAATACAAACAATATTTCAATTGTGGCTGTGCATTTTGATACAGAGGACAAGTAACTAGAAGGTACATACTGTATCTGGGACTTGAAATTATACTCTTTAAATTAAGACTTACTTTTCCCGCTGCATGATCGTCAAATTTTTTAGGTTGGAACCCTTGCTGGAATGCAACCATGTCCTGTAGCTATTTAGATATAGAAAGACAATTACAGGATAAATATAAATTTGGTTAGAACGCAAGACAGTAGAGTAGTTTTTTCGATCCGAAAAAGATCAGAACTATAATTTATTCCCGAAAGAAAACACAGTTTTGGAAGGGTATTTGGGCAAAGATTGTTGCCGGCCGGGTATACGCGGCGGACCTAAGTTTTTGAAACATTTGGCCAAAGTGTCTCTCTGATCGAGATCCTAGCCTTTTTTATTTAATATTTGAGGTAAAACTTTCCAAAAAGTCTTTCTCAGGGTCGCTTTTTGTTATTTTTTTTTGAAAAATTCAGCAAAACAGTTTAATTAGTCTCTCTATAAGGGTCGGGTTTGAGGGGTCTGATCGGCACATTCCCGTCATTGCTGGTACCGGGGGTAAATTAAACCCGGTTTTAATGGTATTGGACGTTTGGATCTAAGGTTTAAAAAGAGGTTTGAGATTATTTCTTATTTAAAATTAAATGACATTGAAAGGGTGTTTTTAGTCATTTGAATATTTTTTGACAAATTCGTTGGGGAATGTTTAGAAAGTTTTAATAATAAAGCACAGTTATGCAGCGATCAAAAGTAAAATCCATATAAGAAATCCTTTTTTGAAACGATGACTATATATTGACATTGTTAAAATAATAAGTGAAAAAAAGACAACTATGCATTAATTATGAGCTGAAGAAGCGAAAGAGAAGTCTTTATTTTTCATCTGAAATGATGAATCGATTTTCGAAAGAGATGATGTTTTGAAAAATTAATGGATCATTGATAATTCATGATGCAGATGAATGATCTGATGAAAATTTTGATGACTCTTTGAAATTTCGCAGGCATGTTGATTGATGAAAGTGTGAAACAAAGAAGAAGTGTAAAAGAAATGATTGTAACAAAAAATCTTTATTTTTCGCTGGTAGATACTTTTTGATGCGGTTAAACAATAGATAAAGACGTGAGCAATGTCTAGCTGGGCAAGCCTGTTTCTATTTTCCTTGTTGACTGGTATTACAATTCTCTACTATTGTGCATTTCAAATGTATCCCGCTGCCAAGCGATTTGAGAATCAAAACAAAGTTAAGCACGACAGGAATGATGTATGTAATGAAAAATATTCTTCTGTCAAGTTCTCTCTTTCTCTCTCTCTCTTTGTTATTTTCAACATCTATCAAAATTAATTAATTAAAGTGTAAATTTTTGTTTTCAATCAATGTTTTTAAACAAATCAATCAAGGGACGTCTCTAAGCCCAACACGTGCCAATTAAACACGCGCGTTTATGAGAAGGAACATAATTATCATAATTAATTAATGTAGTTCGCGCGTGCGCGAGTATGACCACATGTCGTGAATTGAATTATCATTGTTCATAACAAGTTTTGATTCATCTATCAATTTAAAGTGTCAAATTATTAAATTGACAAAAACGATTTGAATTTTCATACAAACAATGACGTCAACATTTTGTAAATTATTCTTGGTGTTTGCTCATACTTTTCAATATCATGTAAAATTTCGAAAGCATCCGGCGAGGACCTTTTTTTGAACATCTGTTGGCCAGGCATAGTTGACCTAGAAATTTCGATCTGTTGG
>JAUJPO010045796.1:0-31609 GCA_032270745.1 Tiaropsis multicirrata
GCACGCCTAAAATAAATAAAATAGAGGTTAGGTGTGCGATATACAGCACGCCTCTAATTTTCAAATGATGCAGCCTGTATTTGAGCTTTGATTTTGCTTATTGCACTCTTGAAAATTAGCAAAAAATGTAATATTAATGACTTACAGCAACTGACCTCCAATCGTTGATTTACCAGCATCTACAAATATAATGAATTGAAATGCAAGAAAGCTAAGTATACCATTGAAACGATTGTCACTAGGTGTTACTTTAAGAGAAGAAATTTTAGCAGAACTGATTTTTGTGTTTCACAGAATTTATTCTCTTTGAAAGTATAATGCCATCCTTAAAATTGAGTTTGTTCGGAGTCGCTAAAACTTTGCTCACCCAAAGAGCCAGAAGCCTCTTTCTTTATGATGGCCTGATTAACTCATTTGAATCTTTAAAAACGGAGACTTATACAGATTGAAACATAAACATACATGTCGTACTTTCAAATTTCCAAAAAATACAAAAAAACGTTTACCAACATGACCAATGAAGATGATGTTAATATTTTCAATGTTGTCTTCGTCAGTTTCTGGTTTAGGTTCAGGACTTGGTGTTTCTGTAACTGCTTTCGTCTCTACAACAACTTCTTCTGGAGCATTAACTTAAATAAAGATACAGTCTTTGTTATATAAGAACCTTGAACCTTGAAGAATTAGTTGAGCTTTTTTCTTCAGCTTTCTTTTGGCGTTTTTCAGGTTTGTACAAAGAAAAACAGGAAGATTTATTCTCTTTTTAATAAGAGCATAATTACCAGGCTTTTCCTCAATAACTTTTGTTGTCTCCTCTATGACATTTGTTGTTTCCTCATTTGGTTGCATGGGTTCTGGTTCAAGATTCATCTCTTCCACTTTCTCTTCCAAGCCATCGTCCCAGTTATCAGATGGTTCTAAAATATAAATAAAAATATATTGGAAAATGCAAGTTAATAAAAGAGCACACATTAGTCAGGCAGCTGAGGTCACAAAAAAGTGGAAATTGTGCGGACAATTCCAAACCAATTTTAATTGAATATATATAGCCTAACTATCCAGAAACAATCAGTCCAGAGTTAAAAAAATTATTTACCGGACGCGTCCGAAAGATATAGAATAATCTACACCTGGTGCATCATCGAAGGACTTGTCCCAAACTTCGACTATGAAAACGGAAAAGGCGGCATCCAGTGCTACAGAAACCAGAGAATGGGTAGAAAATGCCATCTTAAATCGGTCAACGTCAAGCATAAATATATTTGGCAGGACTGCTTATCTGAAGAGGACCCACACGACTATACAATGTACTTCCAAAAACTCTATGAAATACATCCAAATGCACCAAAGAGGCCTTTAAAAAACAACTTGACCATTTTCTTTCCACTCTCCCTGACGAACCACTGCTCCTAAATTATTTCCACCTTAGGAGAGCTGATTCTGACAGTGTGAAAAAAATGGCCCATCATCGGATTCAACGAATTGGATGAACACTGAACCTATCAAAAGTATCAAAAGTAAGTATCAAGGACCAATTGAAAAACGAATACGAGGTCATGTGACTGAGTTCAAGCAAACCATTTTCCCCCAATTTTAGCAAAGGTATTCAAAATTTTCTCAAATTTCCTACCCTTAAAGTGCAACTGGGCATACCTAGGCTTTGTTAGAACCTTTAAAAAACCTACCCTTAAGGGCTGCACGTCTGGCGGGTAGGTCACCTACCCGGCCCGGGAATCGAACTCATGTTGTTAGATAAAGTTTGACAAAGTTCTGGATTAAGAGTGTTAAAATACTACAATTTCCTAACAGCTTACCGAATACCAAATATAAAAAAATGTGTCGAACTAACTTCACTTCAAACTTTAACCACAGGTCTAGGTACGTCTAAGGTAAACTAAAACAGCGCAAACTTACCTAACTTTGTGGACATCGCAACTCCGTCCACCATTTTTCGTGATATTATTGGCTTGAAAAGGGTTTTTCGCATCCGTCAAATGTAGAATTCGAACAAGAAATTCTAGCTCTGTTCATTTATAGGGGAGGGCGTACAGAGTAATATAATTTAGTGACTAAGGAGGCGCGCGCCACCATGGTTGGCGGCGACGGGAAGAAAATTTTGAAAATTGGCCTTCCTAGATTGGCTAACAAGCTTATTCTGGCTATTTTAGAGCATTTTCTTTCACCGGGGTATACAACTTTATCCCGAAATACCGATGTTTTCTCAAGAAATTCCGAAATACCGACCAAAAAAAGTGTCAATTACCGATACCGATTCGTGGTTGGAATACCGAGTACCGATCGATTTTACCCCTTCATCCCGAAATACCGATCAAAAAAAGGCCTCATACCGATGTACCGATAATCCGTACGCCCCCCACTTTAAACTCCTTGTGGAATAAGGTCAGAAATCAAAATCAACATGATTGATAAGCTGCACTAAAAGAAGGTCTGGATAACAAAGGGTTTAAAAATGAAGATGATTTTCAACTTTAGGTATTGTTAAAAAATATCCAATGTACAAAAAAAAAAGCTCTTTGAAAAGATGTCGTAAAGATATTAAGAAATTGCAAATAATCCAACGCGTTAAAATAATATTGTCTACGCGTGAATTTTGTACCATCGGTCTTTGTCACTACTTCGTCTTCGTCACCAGACTTCGATAAAGAAGTAAAGTTAAGAAATTGTGGAAAATAATTTTCAATTTTTTCAGTTCCATTAGACTTATTCAGTCTCCATTAGACTTTATCTTCTTGTAACAGAGATTGATCAAATCTCATTCACATACTTATTTTACTATCGACATAAAAAAGGCCAATAAAAAAGAGACCAGGTGAAGTGAATCACCACATCACGTTAACAAATTGTTTTTATTTTGTACCCAAGAAGGAGAACAAACTGTCAAAGAAAGTACCATAAAAGGAGACCAGTTCCCTCCACCGTTGACGCATCACGTCAACAAGTTCTGGTCTTCATCCTCGTCATCAGTATACGTTTCAAAGCTTTCGTAGGTCCCACCACGTGACCCGATTGTGCAACATCTATGGCAACCGTTGCATAGCAACTGGACAATGTTATTGTAAACTTTAGGTGTGAAGAAGCAGTACAAGATACAGTTCATAGCTCCTTGTAGATTGTCACCAAGTGTCTGTAAGGAAGAAGGATGTTTCACGTTAAACTTTTAATATGTTTTTGTTGAGATCTTTTGAGTGGTATAGACTTAAAGCTTAACAAAAAATATGTTCCCAATGTCAAATTGATGGGGTCTTGTGAAAATATGTTCCCAATGTCAAATTGATGGGGTCTTATGAAAATATGTTCCCAATGTCAAATTGATGGGGTCTTGTGATGCTCAAGTATTATAGGGAGAATCTTTGTGCCAAATTTCAGCTTGATGGGAGGTTTCAGAACAACTTTTTGTTCCAAAAATAAGAACGTTTTTTGGTTGTTTTTAAGATCAAAATTTCCATAGGTAGGATGAAACACACTTACATGAAGATAAAGCAGAGCTTGACACATCGGTAACTGTTCATTAAAACTATCCTTCGTCGAACAGCCAGTATTAAAGAGATACATGAAAAATCGAACAGTTCCCCATATCCTCAGTATGATGAGTATTATGGGGATAAAAATGAGCTTTCGATCAGCTTGTTTGGCCACAATCATTGTCTTTCGGGTTAAGAAGGTTCCGTATGGTCCGCTCTCCGTTCGTGAATAATTTCGAATCTGAAAGAAAGAGGAAAAAGCCTTTGTAGAAATCCGACCTTATTTTGAGTAAAATCTTTTCGAGGAGTTCTTTTATGTTGCCGAATTGTAAAATTAAAAAAGTCAACATTGCAAAAATGTACGGACTAGGATATTTAATATCGTCACAACCGAAATTTGATGTAGATTAACGTATTGAAATTTGATGTAGATTAACATACTGAAAACCTCACGCTCAGGCTCTGGGGGAAAAAAATTATGAGCAAAATTTTGTTGTTCCCAAGGCAAGGACCTAGTTTCCAATATGCTAGCCCGTAAATTTTTGCAATGAAAGTTTTTAATTCGTCCAGACTATTTTAAATATATGATCAGTTCTAATGGGTGTAATAAACAACTTTTGTATTGGGTGGGATGAAGAATGCAAATCATTATAGCACATACAAACCTTCACTCTTAAATGCAACTTCATCTTAACCACAAGAGCAACGATGACAAGATACGTCAAAATTTCAATCCCTTTTCCATCAACTATCATCCAACGAATTATTGTTGTGTGATCTCGTGCTTTGCCATCTATTGTAGAAAAGAAAACATCAAAAATAGCGTGGGAAAGGGAAAGCTTTATTAAAATCAAGTGACTTTTCGATCGCGGTGGACGTGAAAATAGAGGATAGAAAAAGACCAAAATATGATGGAGGGAACTGGTCTCCTTTTATGGCACTTTTTGACGTTTTGCTCTCCTTCTTGGGTACGAAAGGAAAATGAAAGCTTGATAATCATGATATGGAGGAGAACAAAACGGGTAAAAAATGACTT
Organism: Tiaropsis multicirrata; assembly: GCA_032270745.1. NCBI lineage: Eukaryota > Metazoa > Cnidaria > Hydrozoa > Leptothecata > Tiaropsidae > Tiaropsis > Tiaropsis multicirrata. The sequence continues at coordinate 4,519 of JAUJPO010045796.1, forward strand.
TCTATACTCGCCTGCATTTGTTGTTTTAATCCAACACCATCCAGCCGAAGTGCGGTCACCATCGTTACCAAGGTTACCGGTTGTCAAGGCGACCACATTGATAATTAAGGGGACAGACCAACAAAAGAGATGAGACCATGGAATAATTATTCGTTTCGCTTGATCGATGCGTTCTGCAACGATGATCATATGCAGATAAATGGCTAACATCAATGTCCAAAGAAACGAAGATAGAATGGCCGTGGTACCAATAAAACTTTGAACCTGAATGAAGATAAATGAACGAAGAAAGCAATATTTCATTTTTTTGTACATGATCTTTATCAGGTGACGTTAATAGCTTTGCGAGTTATCTGTTGATAAGAAAGCAACTACTGGAAATGCATCGTGCAGGTAGATTTAAAGACTAGAGTCGTTTATGACGAAACTTTATTCGAAATTTTATCAAGGGGAGTAGTAGTTGCTTTTTCGTCTTGTTGTCAATAAACTTTTGTTCAATACAATACTTCGTCTTCCTTCCTTTACGATTCTAGCCGTCTAGATGGTAGACACTAGTAAAATTGCACCACCTAGAAAAGTGTCAGAGACGAACTGAAAAAGCAATTTCTCAGGTCGAAGCAAACATCATAGAAACTATCTGGAAATTGGAACTGCTCCCTGGAACTGCTCAACCGTTCTTGGATTAATAAAACAATTTATTTTTCAAATTTGGACGAACTGGCGAGCATACACATGAGCACACATTGTTCTTTGAAGGTTAATCTTCCTACTTTTCTTTCTAAATATGTTTACAAACCTTCTCAACAAAATTTTATGTATTCAAAAAGCGTCTTGTAAAATGAAGGGTACCTACCTTGCATCCAACAGATGAGGTGTTTGCTTTGGTAGGTGAAATGAGCAAACCACTCAAATTGGATAAGCAAGTCAACAAATCTGCTATGCTAATGCACACAATGATGTGCCTGGACATTGTCTTGATGTCCCTTATCAAAAAATACGTTGTTATGGTGATCAAGGTCCCCAATGTTGAAAGTAAAGATGCTGACATCAGCAGAATGGTGTTGATTGTGTTGTTAGCAGTGTCTGTGTAAGGATCGCTTGTGTTTTGGTTGAGAACATTATCCATTATGGTTTTGCTTTTTCGTTTTTCTTTTTCTTTTTCTTTTTTATCGTATTTACACTGGAAAGACAGTAAAAATGAATATTAGAAGAACCAGGACAAACCAATCTTAACTTTGACTTGGTACAACTGTCAGCTACTGCGACTGTTGTAGTGCATAGTTGGGTAGTTGGTTTTGTTTATGAAGAAAGTTTACGAAATATAATCTATATTATTGAGCTGTGTATTTTAAAAAGTCAGGGAACATTCTTAGAAACATTCTGAGATTATAATTCAGAAGAATTCTTAGATTAATGAAATATTTTTTGGACTAAGCAAATTGATCTTTTTTCATAATTTACAACACTAAATTCAATTTAAAATTTCTTACATACTAAAAATGTCTTTTATAATTTCTTTAATAAATTACCAATCTTTTATTCTAAAATTATCTTAACGTTCTATGACAAATAATTAATATGCAGTGACAACAAGTTCAGTTGGGACTCTGTTCTCACTGAAATCTTTTTCGTAGAGAAATAAAAAGTTTAATCAGAAAATCATTTTCTGTTCATTTTACTTGAATGCAATTTGGTTTATGTTTTTCACGTAAAGAAAGCCTTTTCAAAAAACTTCCACTTCGTTGCACCAACCACGGTGGCACTTCTTAGTATCGATATTAGCAACCTTAAGAAACAACGGCGGTGGAGTTTATTGGCGGCTTTTGGATCTACCGCCCTTGTTAGACCCGCCCCTGTCCCCTGGATCTTCCCTACTGTTTACCGTGGTGGAAAATTGGATGTTCTCTCTCACCCATTGATAACACAAAGAAATACCCAAGACAAAGAGAAACCCTAGCGAAAACATGATTAAAAGCATGGGATTGTCATGACCCGGATAGAAAGTGTCGCAATTTGACACAACTCAGTGGGTTTGAAAGTTTTGACTTTCACTTCGTTGAGCCTATGGTACTCACTTGGGAACAGAGACAGGGGTGTTCTATTCAACTAAATCTTGTTTTCTTCGTTTTTCTTGGCAACCTGACGATGTAAAAAAACTCTTCCTCAACTCGATGCATTGTTCGTGCGATGTTCGATGTTCGTGCGATGGTGAAATCTATGGGCGTCTTCTTGATAGGTTTCAGCTTTCAACCGTCCCTTAGAACAAGGACTTAAAGAGCAGAAGGGCTTTAAGCTCACTGGCAACAAAAATATGTCTGTCAGCATTTTCAATCAATGGGTTGGATCCTTGACGAAGTATCCGATGTGCTTTCCAGATGATCGTACAAATGAAATCGTTGTCTTCGCATGCTGGTCACAGATTTGTTGATGCGTTTTCGAACGACGGGTGTCATGCAACAAAATAAAATACAATTAATGGCTCCTTGTAAATTGTCACCAATCGTCTGAAATGGATAGAAAAATATTGTCGGATAAACAAAAAGGTGAAGATGCAGAAAGAACAGAAAACTTAATGGCAAAGGCGGCATTTAGTTGTTTATTTCGAAATTTGAGGGTTTCCTTTGACTACAATCTTCAAATATTGTCAATTGAGCTTTTGATTCAGCCAGATTCGTATGTATTCGATATTAGAAATTTTTAGATCACCAGAAGTATTCACTCTACACTACACCTGGTAAAATCGCTGCTGCTCTTATCCAAGTCAATCAGACCATTTTCTTTCCTAACTAGTTTATCAACGTTTCCCAGTCTTTTCAACTAATTTACATATAGACCAAAGATTTTTGCTAAATACCAACTACATATTGCTATGAGAATCTTACCTGCAAGTAGAGCATTACTGTTTCAAATGTTGTGATATCTCCTTGGAAGGATAACGTTTCAGTTCTCAACAACATGAAGAATCGGATGGTTCCCCATATCCTCAACAAAATGAACAAAATAGGAATGAGGACGATCTTCTTGTCCGTATATCGTGCCGCGTCCAATGAGTTGCGTTGTAACAGGTGAGAACTTTCGCTCTCTTTTGGTATCTGTGTGGTGTAAGGAAAAGGTTTTCAATGCAAGATTTCCTTGCGGATACAGAAGGTATTAGCGAGGCTACACAAGCGGCTATTTAGGACGTTAGATGTATGTGTGCCGGCCTGTACATAATTCGTCTAAACAAAACTATGTACAGGCCGACATACACGCGTCCTACGTACTGAATAACCTCTTGCGTAATCTCGCTACTATTTTTGACGAATAGTGTTGACTTCCAAATAAGGAATATGAGCAAAAGCAACACTCTTTGTCAAACTTTTGAGGACCTTCTGCATCCGCCACTGCTTTGTAATCTATATTATATTACGCTAAAAACAACTTGAAACAACGTTGTTCTAACGTCAGAACGTTATCTGGACGTTGAAACAACGTTGAAATGACGTCGGGCGTCAGCTGGTTATGTTTCTAAGTTTAGTTATGTCAACTTTTTGTATCGCAGGGCCTAGACTAGTAAACTAGTCGTTTAAAAGACCCTAAATAAGCGAGAAATCATCACTTGCGGAAAAATCGGAAAAACGTTTTGCTATGGATTTTTGCTATTTTCCTCATCTCTCGCGCGCTAATTCCCGTGTGAACATTTTTCCGATTTTACTTAGCCAGTACCCGACTCCTAATTTTGTTGCTGTAATTATAAATAACCAGACCTGTTTACAAGTCTAGGCAGGTCCTCAATGTCGCGCCAGCGGCATGCGACGCTGGCTTGCCAGCTAGTGTAGTTTAATTTCTATACCAATGTTTGGTATAACTTCATGGCTTTAGGAATCAAACTACTTCAACTCGGACCAACTCGAATTATTCAGAAAGGATACCTTTATTTGTCTGACAGACCATAATTTCATACGCGAATAAAGAAGAACAATCACCACATAAGTTACCAACTCAATTCCTTTACCATCCACAAACATCCATAATTTGGCATCGCCATAATTGTCCACTAAAATATAAATGAAAATTAGAACCTAATTATAAATTTTTATATAATATTTCCTTTGTACCAACTAGATATTTTCGTCAACAAAATCTAGCAGCTTCGGAATTTTATGTCGCTGCAAACCTGCAAAAATCAAGGCCGATTGTCCTTTGCTTTCTTTCCCTCGACTCAAGAGGTTCAAAGAACAATCGAACAACAACAACTCGTGTAATTCAAGTACATAATATATAGGATGTATATAGTCAAGTTGTTTTTGCTATCGTCGCATCTCGACCTTTTTAAAGCATTATTGTTTTTAAAAGCAACAAGAAAGGTTTGAGCTGCCAAAAATGTTGACAAATTTTTCTCGCTCATTTGAGCCTGTACCGGAGAATAACAACTTTGTTTAGACTTGATTTGATTTACCTTTTTATCTGTACTCTCAAGACAAGCCTCTCTAGATAATAGCCTCTCTGCGAATACGGCCAGATAAGGCTGCTAAAGGGAAGTTTTGAACGGCGGTAGAGTGTGGATTTACGAGACTTCCTAACTCGTTGTTGAATTCTCATGCGCTTTAAAATTTCACCCACTTGGATAACGCGTGGATTTTTGAGATCATATTTATCATCTTGGGCTATAATATAGTCTAGACTATTACAAAAAAAGGATTCGTACATATTGAGTTATTGTATGCTTGGTTAGACATAAAAGTAATCTTAGAGCTTTTGACGGAGAGTGTTGCTTTTGCTCTATATTCCTTATAATTATGGAAGTCAATACTCTCATTCAAAATCTCTGAATACCTTCGGAATTCATCTCTGCATAAACATTAAAATTAATAACTTACCAAAAACGCTGATCCAGCACCATCCAGATGTGTTGCGATCACCAGAATTACCAAGTTTATGCAGAAGTAGAGCTGCAACATTAATTGCTAATGGTGTCAGCCAACAAAACAAGTGTACCCAGGGCCATATCAATCGTTTACCAAGGGCTTTATTCTCCTTCACCAAATCTAGATACAGATACAAAGCCAGTACCATAGTCCAAAGAAATGACCAAAGCACAGCTGTCGTTCCTACAAAACTTTGTACAGTACAGGATACATGGTCAATTTCGTCTGTCTCTGAATCTATCTCTGGTTGGATAAAGATTGCCGATAGATTTGAGGCTGTTGTGAGGAAATCAGCTATGCTTATGCAGACCACAATATGTCTTGAAACTGTCCTGATCTCTCGGTAACATATGTAGGTTGTTAAAATTAAGGTGCATCCCAATATGGATAATCCTGTTGAGATTGCCAACATAATTTCGTTGGTCAATCCATTTGCGATGCTTTGGTAATTGTCTTTCACCATTGTGTATCTTTAACGTTGAAGTTGCTATGGGTTATTCGTCGCTTCCATTTTAATTTTTTACCTATTCAAATTTTGAGATGAGAACAGGTTTACAATGCCGACTTCTCAAAATCCGCCCAAACATTTGTAAAAATGTCGAAATAATTCCAATGAAATCCTAAATACCTATTATTACTTTTTTCACACTCCCAAAATTGAAAATCCTTCCTATCCCTGATACACATGTTTATACAAGTAAATGATCGATATTGAGGGCCAGGCGTGTGGGTGCTATAAGTATTTTGAAATAAAGATACCTCTATAAAGCCTTATAAAATAGCATAACAGTGCTTCAAATAACTAAAAAATATGGTTTTAATCGATTCTAATCAAACTATTGGAGTCTTTGTTGCTTTGTTCTGGGTACCAGTAGCTGAAAAGTCGAAAGTTTTAAGCCGATCGAGATGGGTCAAATGCTATTTCTGTGGGTCATAAAAATCGAATATTTTTTCACCATATTTTCAAAGGAAGAGTGGCTCTTTGTATTTCTCTTTGTTTTACCACAAAGATAATGTGAGAAAGAACATCCTATTTTCCACTGGCACTGGGGTAACCACTTTCTCTTCCACTTGGGCCCTTATTGATAGATATTTCTACACTGAGGTGGCTAGTTGGGCGGATGTCATAATGGGTCACAGTGGACATGGCGGGTTTAGAGAAAAAAGATTTCAGCAAACTATTCAAGTTTGTATAATTTTAGAAATTTTGAAAAATTGTGATTTCCAATCATAATATCAGTCGTTCCTCGCGTCTTTACTGGGGCTTTTTCTTTGTTTCAAACCGTGACACCTACCCCGGGGAGGGAGGTACTCAGGCAAAAAAGGGTACGGGGATGTGTCGCTTTCGGTTTTCGTGAATCCCTGGTAGGAGGGTCGTAAAAACACGAAAAGTCCCTCCCTTTTTTAAATTTGAGAAAAACATGGAAATTTTGGGTAAAATATGCGATTTTTCAGAAAGTTTCGGAATTTGAATCCCACTCAGTGTGACTTTTTTCAAAACCCAACGACACACTCCGTGGGATCTTAAGGTCCACCTCACCCGGGACACCAACATTGATAAACGTTTCACACCCATAGATACAAACCTCACTCGTAATAATAATGACTCTTTTTTTCTTATAGATTCTTCTAAAGGGCTGTGACTATAACCTTCTCAACAAACATTTAATAACAAGCCCATGCAAGCTCGTAAGTAACATTTTTCCAAAATATAACATTCTGTTGAGGCTAGTACGCAACACAATCCTTCCTTCGTTTTGAAATGCCAGTTTTATTACACAAAAAGTTCACAATAAAACCAGGTTTTAAGTTACACTTTTGTTATCAAATAATTATGATTCAAAGCTTCATAGAAATATATGTGTTATGTGTCTGTTATACATGACTCCTAAAACTACATAAAAATGGCATTTGGTACTGATAAAATTCTGCATTCAAACCTCTACACTGATAAAGATCTCCGTAACATCCATACATTAGCTACATTAGCGAGCGTTTAACGAAGTTTAGAATTACAGTTCTACTTAAAACGTCGATAAGAAAGTTTTGCACTGTGCTTGTTTAACAAGCATTAATGTGTACAAAGCAAGCAAAAAGAGGAATTCTTTGTTATCTCCTTAAAGTTAGCATAAGTAGTAGTGATCAAGTTACAAATAATAATCATGTCTGTCTTTTACTTTCTACCTCTAAATTAACAATAAGATTTGTTCTGTCATAACAATTTTCTATAGCAACTTTAAGCTGCTCTGCAATTTCCTGCTTTGTGATCATTAACTGATAATTAAAGGCTGGTGGAAGATAGATAATCATAATTAATAGTTAACATACAGGCCCCGGGGTGGGTGGGAGAACTAAGGATGAGGAATGACGGGTATGTGTGGACCAGACCCCTGGAGCCCAGCCGGCCCGTAGAGAGACTAATTTATGGTGAATCTTCCAAAGGATTTGCCAAAGAATGCGATCCTTAGAGAGACTTTTTTGAAATTTTCTGTTTTGAGCTACTCTTAGAAGGACTTGGAAGGGTGAAAAGCCAAGCCACCATTTTTAACCAAGTAAAATTTGTTCTGACGAAGTATTCTAGATGACATTACATAACGTTTCTTCCCCAAAATTGCGAAATCGCGTATAACGCAAACCGCTGGGATCTCTTTAAGTCCTAAAATATGTCAGTAGAAAGCAGCAAATTGTTGGTCAATATTTTTGTGTCAATATTTTTGTTGGTCAATATTTTTATGTCAATATTTTTGTGTCAATCAGACTGTACATCGATATATATTTTATGCGGCATACAAAATATTTTACATTTCATGTACTGTATATCCTTAAATAAGCGTGTCGTCTCTAAATTTTAGGTAGTGGTTAATAAAGGGCGCAGAGGGTGACATTTAAAAAAGGGTGGTGGAAATTGGCGGAAATACGTTGGAGTATACTTCATTCAATTGACCGTTATCACAAAGTTATCCGTTTACCGCGCGTCCTAATAAATCCAACACGTCCCACTTATCGCAAGAAATATTATAAAAGGTTATAAAAATTTACAAAGTATTGAATTAAATAAATTTAAATTTTAGTTTTCAAGAATATAAAGAATCTCTTTGCTTCAGCGTAATGGTTCATTTTACCAGAGTCAAATAGTAGTGTTAACAAGAATCATCGATTGTTTACGATGCACAGTCACCTAAATGTACAATAGTAAGTTTGTCATCATTCAAAGTTTTTCGTGCTTGATCGAAGTAACAAAAATTGAGATGGCGATCACCGTTCGAATCGCACACAACAAATTCTGATAGTTGACTGCAATCGATCGGTTTACCTTGGGGAAAAAAATATTTTAATTCAAATTAGCGTGTTGGGAGAGCAATCATCCGGCAACCGAGGTCTTGGGTTCATCTCAAAACACTCTATTTGTTACTAGATTTGAGAAAATTAGCAAGTGCTTTAATGGTAAGATGGATGTTCATTCATATCAAATTCGTAAATGTTCAAAGTTAATGTTCTCAAAATCTAACCCTTCTACAAAATGTATGATTTCCAAAGTAAAAATTATAAATATGAATTGCATGCATGGTTCTATGGTACTGACAAATCAGAATAACTTTGAAATGAATTGAATCTCAATTTACTCGATTTTGAAACACATAAATTTGACCAATCGAGTGCCACCTTTTCAAACCTCTTCTGGTTCACATTTAAAAGAATTCTAAAGATTACTCAGCTACGACTGATGCATAGACAGTGAAGTTCCATTCAAACTGAATTTCAAGACATACCTTCTATGTGTAGGATCAAATGTTGAGTTGCGAGGAAGCAAATTGCCACAGTTGCCAATAGCACCTTCATACTTAAACCGTTTCTTTATTCAACTTTTTGAAACTATGTAACCTGCTCTAATGCGGAATTCGTTTTGATCTCACCCCTTTAAAATTCCACCTTTTTATAACGTATTTCATCCGCGGTGAAACTATCTTCTCTATGATGGAGTTTTTGTAGTCCATTTATTAATTTTCCAAGATTTCTTTGCAACTCTCCTTCGTTAAGATGATGGTGTCTCAATTTCTTTAAACATAAATCAACTCGACATTTCATTGCTAAATAGAATGTAATTCAACCCCATCTACTAACTCATTGCGTCATCAAATCGGAATTGGAATTATTTTTTTATTAAATATTAAATCAATGTTATCTAAAATATATGTCGGTGATGCGTAAGATTTCCCCACGCCAGGGCATCTTCTCACCCTTTTAACGAAAAAGTTTAAAGAAGCGATAAGGTCTGCGAATCAGACTAAATTTTCCCATAGCAATTTCTTATTAATTTTGTTATTTGACGTTTGGCGGAGGCATATTTTACTTTTAAAAAACAAATTAAATGAGTTCCTGACCCATCGCGTTATGAAATGATCGATAAATGTTTCATGTTTTGTCGCAAATAGACGCCACTTCTATCGAATCCGTTTAAAATAACCTTTTTGGCGCCCGGTAAAAAGCCGCAGATCAAAGAATATTTATGACTAAGACGCTTGCTTGATGATTGATAATATGTTTTTCTTATTTTTTAACAGTAATACTTTCACGTGATTATTAAACGAGATCGGATGAGAAGATTTTTATTTTGTGTTGTGAATCAACGAAACTTTTCATGCACCATCCGTCTCGTCATCGATTTTCGAATTTAACCCTTAGGCTCGGCAGTATTTTTGTAATATTCAACAGAAAATATAAACTTCAAATTACCTGAAAAAAATAGACAAAAGGTCTAGTTCCGTTGGAAAGCTCTCTTTTCATATTCTTTTTCATAAAAACAATCAGTGGTCTTGAGCTATAGCCAAAATAATAAAATACTGCAAGCATCTAACAGTTCCCATAATTCCAAATTCTCCCATAATTCCACATTCTCGTATAAAAAGATCTATTGGAGCTACATATTGAACTAATTTGCGGTTCGATATATTAATCTTTTATTATATGGAGAAAGAAATCTCCGTATAAAGTGAAACAACTGAAGCCTATATAGATTCGCCAGAGATTCTTTCAGAATGTTCTTTGATGGTGATGCCACGATAACGATTCAGTGATATGAATCGGCATATTCGTGGACACATTTTGATATTTATTATGAATATTTTGATAGAATTTAATTTAATGGATAATTTTGAATTTTTCTAATTGACATAATTTAAAATGAAGATAAAGAAAAGAAGAATGAATCTTATCACATTCATCAGAAAACTTTAATTTTCACAATCCAAAAGCTTACCAATGGACCAAAAAGTTAAGTTTGGAAGGTAGGGGCTAAAACTTTTAATATGTACGCAACTTAGATTTACTCAATTTTCAAGCAATGTAACCTTTAGAATAATTTTGATGGTTACATGACGTCGCCAAGTAAACAAATATTTATAAAGACTCACCACGCTCATGCAATAAAAATGTTTGAAAAGGCGAAACTAATCAAGAAAACGCAAAATAGCGGTAAGTAGAGATATGAGACTAATCAAGCTTAAAAGGTTACCGGGTCCCTTTTGTTTCCTGGAAAAATAATCTTCATTCGATGGCGACAGTAAAAAATATTAATTAAAATTCTTTTTTTTGTAAGAAATTTTGCATATCTGGTTAGTCATTGTGCTAATAAAAAGGGCGAATGGTTTATACCTTTTACTTTTTCTTTTTTTTTAATTTTTCGGTAAACTTATGGCTCAGGGAAGAATAGTTCTGGTGTACATAGCGATGTGGTTTTCTTGTTTGGAAAGCCTGCCTGTACAGTCCGAAATCAGAGGGTTGCGTTCATTGTTCTTCCCTATGTGCTATGAAAGATTTGCAACTAGAAAATCTTTGTAATTATTTTCTTATTTTTTTACACGATGATTATATAAGGAAACTTGAATCAAGATGAAGTAAGATTCTTACTGCAAAAAGGCCAAAATAAACAAAAGGTGAAATTTCATTAGGGGTCTTGCCAAAGATGTGACGATACAATGTAAATATGAAAGATGTCTACATAGCGAATATTGAACCAGCTTATCATTTTCCATAATTATCACCTCTTTGTTATCTCCCCCTAGGAGGAGATCTTTAAGTTATGGTTTTTTATAAGAAAATTGTTAATGTGCTTATAAAGACTATCCTTATGAGTCTGTTGTTGGTTCTTAGCCCTTAGCGAACTTAGGATACGCCTTTCGAACCAGGCAGGGAACTTCATAAAAAGAAAGAGATGCACTTACCTTGGCTTAATGATGTTTGTTGCAGCTTAGGCCCTGTTTAGTCTTAACGGAAGAAAATATCGCAGGCTTGGCATGTTTTCCTTTCTCGTGTAAGGTGGAGACCACCTTTAGGCTAAGCGTGAGAAATGAATCATAAATTGCTTATCATAAATAGTTTCTTAAAAAGACTACCCTTCACCGGACAACTACCATATTTGGCGATTAATCAGCCTCTCCTTCGTAGTTTCTTTTGATGATGTTTGAAAGAGTGAGAGTATAAAACATGTGTATTTGGTAACGAAAGACATTTTGTTTTTACCTGAAGAAATTCTTCAAAACAGAAGACCATCTTAATTTTTGTTGATCGGAAGAAAAGAAACAATGAAAGGACAATCTTTGATTTTGATTGCTCTATGCTTCATGGTGGCTTTTTCAATTGCTTATGGTAAGTGATTGTTGTTGAAAGTCTATTCGTAATATGAAAACGATAACTTTTATACACCCTACACTATGCTTAATACAACTTTAAATGTATGTCTTTAAAGATTTTACCAGAATTGATGACCAAAAACCATACAAGGGTTTGTATGTTTTCATTTTTTGGCCTTTTTTTCACCACTCGGGTCAACGCAAAAGCATCCAGGTGGGTTTCACATGGTAACTGATACAGGGGATTAAACCCGACGACGGGACACGCAAAATTGGGTACCTTTTTTGAAGCTCTGAAGTCTCTAGCATGGTCAAAAAATTATTTTTTGAAGTTTCGAAGTCTCTAGTAGGGTCGGGTTTTAGCCCTTTTTTCCAAAAACTATGAGAAACCTTTAGTCAAGTTTAACTTTTAGACCGGTCGTTGAGGCCAGTGTTTCCCGGGGAAGTGAACCTATATGAAGTTTATTCACGCACATTCACATAAAAACTTTACCCTTTTTCTTCTCATAGCATCCGACTGCAGCGTACATGAAGTAAGTGAACTTTGTGGGTCAGACGGGAAAACATACATAAATATTTGTTACTTCTTTGAAGCAAACACTGGCAATGGTGTGACGATCGTTGGAATGGGACCATGTTGATTCAATACTATAATACTGTAAAAGAGTTCCTTGGTTGATTGGAATGTCTTGGTTGATTGGAGTGTCACCATAGATGCTTCTTAATGATTTGCTTTGTATATAATATTTGAAATGTTTTTTTCAAAAAAAATTCTTGTCATTGAATTTACTTTATTTAATTTCTTTGCTGTCGGGGTTTTTTCTCAAAAATTTGAATTGGGTAACGCTTCGAAGTGACCGTATAAACAACCTTGGGCTACGGTTGTTGGTGAAAAATGGTACTTTATACTCCTCTTCTAAATGCTCAACAATCAAAGAGAAGGACTACCTTGAAGGTACTAATTTTGGCGCGCATTAAATTTGGGCATCAAGAAAAAAGAAATTTCGCGCGTATTAATTTTCGCGCACCAGCCAATCGTCTTCAAATTATCGGTATTAATTTTTGCGCACAAAGGCCTCCTATATATTTTTTTCTAGGCATACAAATAAAAATGAAGAAATTTTAGATAAATGATAAATGCCACTTTCTTTCCAAAACCAAAAAAAAACATGGTATTAATTTTCGCGCACTCCTTACTGCGCATAATATGGTATTAAATTTCGCGCATTTTTTGGGCCTCTGCGCGAAATTGCGCGAAAATTAATACATTTAAGATAAGTGCAAGCGGAGCAATCAAGGCATTAGCATTAGCTCACTCCAGTAGGCCTTATGTTTGGAGAGACTGTTCCATATCCGACCAAGCCTAGAAATAGGCGGTCGTAGATTTTTTATATATATGACCTCTGGGTTTATGAAAAGGATACTAGCATCCTTGATCAAACTCAACACGATTTATTGCTTGCAAGAATAACTCTTTCTGGAATGTAAAAACTTACATCAGTTTTCTTTTGTGATAATCATGATTTGAAATCATGACACGCGCAAAATTATCCTAATCAATAGTTCAAAGATGAATTCAGGCGGAGAGATATGATATAACCACCATTTAATGTCCAAATATATCCTTAGAAAGCCCTCCATCAGGGTGTATTAAGATATACTTCCCCATCGTATTTTGCAGAAGGAAGTAATCTGCTTTGGTTTCCAAACGTCTTTCTCTGTAAGAATCTTACGAAAACCCTCCAATACCTGCATCAAAATGAAAAAAGTATATAGAATCGATAGTTGACTGTTCTTTAATTTGAATTTTTTTTTTAAGTAAGAACAGTTCGGAGGATTGTAGAAAAATGGGAACCAGACGGTTTTATTTCCAAACTCTTCTAACAGCTTTCTACGACCGAGACGAAACTATAGTATTTCTATTATTTTCCCAATTCTCAAAAAGTACTAAAGTCTGTTGCAAAAAGATTGTCAGTAAAGATTTTTTCCATGTAGAAACCAGGACAATGTCACTTACTTACTTTTTGTTGCTTCTTCTTATTCTGGTTTCTACATATTAACGGTTTTAACCGGTTTTTACTGACAATCTTTTTGCAACTGAGACTTTAATATGACGGCGTAAAACTCTAAGACTTTGAAAGAATAGAAAGTGAAGAGTGAGTTGTTGAAATAGATATTCTTACAAAGGATTTCTTTTCCATTACTTGGTGATCACAATTATTAAATGGAAACTATAGATTACATAAAAAGGAAATTGCCAATTACTACGAAACACAAAAAGTAAAAACTGCTAATATAAGGATGAAATCAAAGTTAATGAATTAATCAGCTTAACTAAATGTGAGAATTGACTGTGGCGTTTTGGTTTATACCGGCTTTGGAAGGACTTTTTGCTTTCAGAGTTTCAATATTTTGTTTGCTGTAATGTAACAGAAGAGTGTTGTTGATATTTTGGATAATAAAAGGAAAAAAATATTTTCCGTTGAAAGACTTTTGTTGCGTTAGTAGGGGATAATGTTATCGAAACGAAGTGTAGCTTCAACGCATGTATTGAGAAAATATTTGCTGCTCTTTTCTCTATGTTTGTTGCTGATCACGTTTTTCTTCCTTTTGTTGCCTCGTGGTTTACACTATTTTGGTGAGGGTGAAGACGGACGTTATTCAGGCGGAGACGGGCGTTCGGCGGTTCATTACGGTTTAGAATCAAACAACAAGAGACGAGAACGTTATCTATTTAAAGATGTCAAAACATTGCTGGCGGAATTTGAGGGCGGGAATTATCAACGCCCTGTGGCAGACACACCACATATGAACAAGCAAATCATTATGTTGAAGGAGAGAGAAAAACAGTTGAAAAGAGAACTCGAAATGTTGAAAATAGAAAGAAATAGAAAAACCCATGAGAGCGGTTCCAATATTATTGAAGACTTAGTCCAAATGGTTCGAAATTTGACTTCTAAAGTTGACGATCTTTCCAAACAAATGAAAACATCCTTAAGAGGACGTGAAGAAAAAGCTCGTATTGTCAATTTAGAAGATGTGCGCCAATGCAAAAATCCATTCGTTTTGTTTCTCGTCACATCTCATTCATCCAATCAAAACCGACGGAAAATGATCCGGCAAAACTGGGGCAATCAAGACAAATTTTTTCAACAATTCACTAAGCGGTATAACTTGACGTACGACGTCTTCTTTAGTGTTGGGACTGGAGAAGATAGAAAGTCAATTGAGATGACTAGGCACGAGTCACGTGTATTTGGTGATCTACTCATAGTCAACCGGAAGGAAGATTTTTATGATTTGACGCGAAGGCTAATGGTCGCTTTCCAATGGTCAGTTTCAAATTGCCGTTACCAATATCTATTCAAAGTTGATGACGATGTCTTTGTTAATGTTCCGAATTTATTTGCTTTCCTATCCAACAATACGTTTAAGGACGCTCACGGTATTTACGCCGGTGACATGAATAAAAACGCAGACGTGATTCGTGACGCACGTAGTAAATACGTCGTAACTTATGACGAATGGCCGGTTGAAACGTATCCCCCGTATTGCAGCGGCGGTGGGTTTGCGCTATCACGCTCCATCATAGAGCAAATAATTCCATATTACGACTGGGCTAATCCGTACAAAATTGATGACGTGTATGTCGGTATGCTGATACAGCGCGCCAAAATCAGAAGTATTATTTATTACGAACCGATGCACCGATATCAATTTTGGTTTTATAATAAGCCTTCCAGTTGTAAATACATCCAAAATTCCATTGTTTATCATAAGGTGATTAATTATTCTTGCATGCGGAACTTGACCCAGCGATCGACCAATCAGATTCAAGAATCGATGCGCATGATTGAATATTTTAGAACCAGACCTCCGCCATTATGGAAACTAGCAAAAGCGAAAGTGCCGAGTCACCGTCATTTACCGAAAGTGGTAATGGCCGAAGATAACTCTCCTGGAGAATGAAGTAGAAATAGAGACTCATTCACAACATGGTGACAAAAATATCAACCGTTTATTCAGAAGTATTGACAATTATAGCTACTAATTCATATTTTTATTTTAAATGTAAATTACATATCTCATAATCTTTTATTAAAATTCAATTAAATAGTTAATCATGGAATCCAATAATCCAACTATTGTATGTTGCTGTTAGTCTAGTTTTCATTTCAAAGAGTTTTCAGGTCACGTGACCGAATGAATCATGCCAGTCCCTGCGTTTGAATGTTTGAAAGTGTTCAACAATTTGACAACCTCTTTAGTTCACCTCTCTGCGCTATCCAACATTTTTTGTATGGCACGTCAAAGAATACCCTGGAACTGGCTGCTTTTTGATTATGTAATCGATGATCACGTTATATTTCGTTACCGTATTTCCTCTATTTAGCACCGCCCTCTAAAGTGCCCCGCACCTAAAATTTGAAATTTGAAAAGAGCACCTCCCTCTAATAAACGCCGCCCTCTAAAGACCGCCGCACCCCTGAAAGCGGCGCTTTTTAGAAAGAACAGACCAATATGTGTCTTATTTGAATTCTATATTTCTTTTGTTGCTAAATTCTTCCACATCTAGTTCTAAATACATCAAGAACTTAAGATGAACTTGGTATGTTTTGTGGGTTGAAATCTACATAATTATTTTGAGAAAAATGTTTGTTTCTTTGATTTCTCAGGCCTTTATAAGGAAGGAAATTAAAACTTTGAAAGGAGCGCCGCCCTCTAATAAGCGCTGCACCTAAAATCTAGAAAATTTAAAGAGCGCCGCGGCGCTTATTTGAGGAAATACGGTATATCAAAAAGCTCAAAAGGCGCTTAATGAATCCTGAGAACAAGGATGGCAAATCGTTCATTTTGATGATTCTAATTTCAATACACCAAACGGTGATGGTAAAAGTCGACGTTACGGGTGACACGTTTGGCATGTTTTGAAATCAAACAGTCCTTGACTTTTACGGTTTAGGAATAAGTGATTTCCTCTCATTTTCTTCCTCATCTAATGTTGTCGACGAACTGTTGCAACAATTTCCTGACTGAACCCAACTGAATATTCTTGAACGTATTTTGGGTGTACAAGCACAGAAGATGATGAAGTTGACTGTTGCTTGAGATGAATCTCCTACTGCCTGGTTGAATTGATGAAATAATTACAAATATATCCCAATTTTGCATGGGATCTGTTCTTGATTTAAAAGACAAAACCTTCACTTTTCCTTTCTATTTAGAAAGCTTCTTGAAATTCTTGAAATTTTTTTTCGAGGTAAATTAAAATGCTTTCTAAAAAATTCAAAACCAAAATACTGACCGCTGAGAATGAATAGAGTATACCTGTAAATAGCTGAGAACTCTGTCAAAATGTCGTATCCTTGTATTGTTCTTTATATTGAGATGACAAACAACCAACAGATATCTGATTGTTCCCCATATGCGCAATGTAATCAACAGAAAAGGCAGAAAAATAAGCTTCTTTTCCAATAATCGCATAGCATCGACAACGCTATCTTTTTTCGTCAGAGACGAAGTGGAAGCTCGTGAAATTTTGCGTAGCTAGAAAAAAAGAGGAGAATATTTGGATCTGAACCATGCACCTTGAAATTAATGCTAAATCTTCCCATGATGCTGTGGGCTTCAAATCACCCCCTTTCTAATCATATTGAATTTAATGCAGCAAATCTGTTCTCTGATGAAAAGACCCTTTTTGAAAATTATTTTTGCTGCAAATGAAAGCACAATCTACGCTCTCCTTTGAATATTAATTAGGACTGTTGTGACCATGCATTTGTTGTTCAAAATGAAGACGGCAGAAAGGACCCCCCTGATAGATAAAACCCCTGGCCCGTATTTTGGGGTCCCCAGGCCCAGGATTGAATTTGTAAGAAAGCTTCCTACCTTTTTCCGCAGGTGTTTCTTGATTAAAATGAAATAATATGTAATGACAAGATAAGTTAAGATTTCGATGAATTTGCCATCCACTGTCATCCATAAGACAGCTTCACTGTGAACGTTAGTCGCTGAAAAAGGACAAAAAAGCAAGAAAATGTGAAACTAGTCAGAATTTTTATATTGAATTTAAATGACAATAATTAGGTGGTTAACTGGTAGATTTTCCTTCGGGACTTTACCTCCCTGGGTAGGCACTTGATTTCAAAGCAACGGTATGTGTGGCCAAAATTAGACTTTAAATTCGGACCCTTACAGTGCACCTCTGGCTTTCATCAGAATCTAGACAGAAACTTGAAAAAGCTGACTGAAAGCTTAACCTCTAACCCTTAAAGTTATAATAATGATGGTGGTCAAACAACAGTATAATTCATTAATATCTGTTTATTTTAAAACCAGGTCGCAATTGGAGGAGGAAAACCAATAAAACTGAGAACGAAAAATCAACAAAAAGGATATGAAATGATACCTATCCAACACCAGCCACCCGTTGCTGCGTATTCCGAGTACCCAAGTTTCCCATCCACCAACGCTATCAGATTAATGAACAATGGAAGTAACCAACACACCACATGAAGCCACGGTAAGATTGTCACAATTTTCTCCACTTTTTCTTTGACAATGACGTAATGCAGGGCTAAGGATAACACCATGGTCCATAGGAAAGACCAGAGTGAGGATGTGGAAGATACAAAGCTTTGGATACTACACCAGGAAGTTAAGAATTTATCATCAACAGTTACTATGTTGTTGATAGGGTTTATGTGAAACTGACCATGGATGACAATTGCACCAATCAGGTTTGACAGCGCTGTTAGCAAGTCGGCTATGGTCATACATATGATAATTTGTCGTGTCAGTGTTTGCACTTCTCGTAAACAGACGAATGTTGTCAGGATGAGAATTGAGCAAAATATTGAAATTGAAGAAGAAACTCCGATGATGATTTGTTCTGTAGTGTCAGTAGAGGACGAGGTACTGTTTGTTGTCCACATCTTTACTGCATATTCTCTCCTGAACAAGTGGTTTAAAGTTAATTACTTTATTGCATTTTAATTTCGCGGTTTTGCGAACTCGACCGCGAAACCGCGCGGAATTTTCATGCAATAAAGTAGTTAAAAGTATTTTTTAATAAACCATTTTGATTTATGAAATTTTCTTCGTTTTTTCCTACATTTAAGAAAGTTTTCATTTTCATTAAACATATACGAAGCTTTCAAATCTGCAATCAGATATTCCCCATTCAAGGGGAATTAAGGCCATTAAATTTTAGCCTTCTTGGAGTGTCACAAATTTTGATTCAATATGATTTTGAAACCAACCAAGTTTGAGATTTTTCGTAGAGTGAAAATAAAGATCTCCTGACAAGGTTAGATAGAAGGTTCTTTTTTTTCATTTCAATTAACCACTCAAAAATACCTTTCTAACGAGGTATTAAATTTTATTTTAGCATTTTTCTATTCAACAGCGATATATCGAAAAGTGATAGCTGCATAATTATTTGGAATAGACTAAATCACCATTTTATCATCGTTTAAAAAATGTATTCAAATATTTTTCCCGTGGACAAACGATACCTTCGTCAAAAGCCACGCCCAGTCATTACGCCCAGTCATTACGCCCAGTCATTACGCTTACATATACAGACCACAAAATCCTATTTTGAAAAGTTGTTAAAACTTTTATCAAATTTTGTAAAAAATGCTGTAAATAATTCCTAGGGTCTCTGTTGAACTAATTTCTAATGACACAGGCTCCCTCCCTCAGGAACCCCTTTCCCCGGGCGTACATTCCGTATACATTCAAGATACATTCCAGTCAAACAATTTTGTCAAAAAAGAAACCAGCAAAAATGAGGTAATCAACTCACGAATTTTGCAACGAGCCTCTGTACCTCTCTAAAACATCAACTTGTTCATGTTTTCTTTTTGCACTATGGACGAGGGAACACGATAGTCTACCAAAATATGACAAAAGTATTTGTTTTAAAAATTTTGTAAGGTTCATGTAGTTATGTAAACATCGTGTTTTAAAAGTGAAAGATAAACATGATTTTCATGTGATCCTTATACGACGGGGCTTTTCTTTATAAGAATAGTGTTTTTACGTCAAGGGTGAAATATTCTTATGATTTGGAAAGTTGTAAGGGTCAAATATTCTTAATTGTATTCTTATTTTCAGTAAGATTTTTGTGAAGATTTGACATTTACGGTTTGATGTGTTTCCATATATTTTTAGCATTGTGTGAATCTTTATGTGTTTCTGATTTTAACTATGGTAGAAAAACAAGGGGGTCTTTACAAATTTAGAGAATATCCCAGGGACATGGGTGATATAAATATCCAGAGGACATGGGTTATAAAAATCATATCCTCAATCACATCCTCCAAGGGTGTGTGAAAATTTCAATATGTTGAAGAAGAATTTTGGTACGAAATCCAGGGGGTTTGAGTTTTGAAAAATGATTTCCTCATCACAGGGTGTACGGATTTTTTCTTGAAAAGCCCAAAAGGTGGTTTATTATTGAGCTTATGAAAAAAGTTGTATCAAAATCATTTGGAATATTCTTTGAAATTTATCTTGGAGACTTTTTCCTGGGAAATAGTAATTACCTGTGTGAAGTCACAAGGTTCGCTGAAACACTAAACTATTCTAGTCTATTTGACATTATTTGACTATAATATTTCCACAAGACTGCTTTAAAGGGCTCTGACCATAGTGGAAATCCATCTCATCCAATGCGTGAAAAGTTATGAGTGAAAATTATGAGTGAAAAACTGATGAAAAACCATGCACTATTTTCAAGATTTTGCTGAGACAAACAAGCTGTTACAAAAGTTTTCCACAAATCTATTTTTAGTTCCAAAGTAGACACGTCATTTGAACCAAAAGAAAAATTTATATGTTAATTTTTTACCGAGAATAAGGTCCTCAAAGTTGAAAAACTCAGGCGTAGTTTATAAGGCCGGTTTTTTGCCGTGTCTAACTAAAAGACTTATAAAATAGAATTAAATTCGACAATAACACGGCTTTATAAACCAAATTTTTTTATTAAGGTCGACCTTATTTAATTAAGTTCGACCTCAGAGTTAAACCTGGCAAATTTTGCCGAACTTCAGGCATAAGTTCGGCATAAAACCGGCTTTGGTTTATACGAGTGAGTTGCATTCGACTTCACTACTTTTCTGTATAAACATTTCACGAAAATCTATTGTTTTATGGTGAAAAAAGCTTACACAGCAAAAAAAAAGAAAAATGGCAGATCTTTCCATGCATAAACAAAGATGGCGGAATACGAGATAGACTTTGTAAGTATTATAACTTGTTAATACTGTATTCCCACTGTATTCTGTGTTTTTTTATTTACAAATTTAAGCCTCAACAAAATTAGTTATTTTAAAATGATTATTTTCTTTATTGGATATATGTTTCTCAGGTGTACTGTCAGTAACTGAAATACGAGATATGTAACATTGAAAAATTTTACTTTCAAATTTTCAGGATAAAAACTACAACAGCGATGATAGATTTGAAGAAGGAGAACGAGAAGGAGAAGATGAAGAAGACGAAGAATACGAAGAAGTAGAAGAAGAAGAAGAAGTAGAAGAAAGAGGAGATGGAAATGGAACTGGTGAGGATACTGACGGTGATGAGGAACTAGAGGAGATAAGGAGAAAATTTAAAAACAAAACAAAAAAGCAGAAAAAGGGAAGGAAGAGCAAATGGTCAGAAACAGAGACAACTGATCTTGTAGACATCATAATAGAGGACGACAAGCTTAAAGAAAAGTTACTTTTAACAAACGTTAAAAACGTGAAGAACAGTCAGTATTACCTGAATGTAATGGAAGAATTGAAAAATAGATGTCAACAAAGGAATGTAGAATTTAAATATGATTTAGAACAGACCAGGTCGAAGTTTAAAAGATGTGTGAAGACATGTAGAGATGCCTTGATGAAGATAAAGTCGGCCTCTGGGATCAAGAGGTTCCAAGAGGACAAGGGGTATGGAGATTGGTTTAGGAAGTTGCTTCCAGTGATAAGTTCAATGGATAACTGCCAGCCTGAGCAATCTATTGAGCCCGGAATGGAAGCAAGAAGGGCCTCGATAGACGATGAAGATGATGGAAGTGGTTCTCCACAAGAGGAGAGTCTGGAAGAAACATCGCGACCTTCTTCTTCTCAATCCAGCTCATCGAAGAGAGGAAAAAAAAGAGCATATGTTCCAGCAATATCGGCGGGGTCAAAGAAACCATTAAAAACCGAATCCCTTTTAGCTGAAATTAAGCAATCCGTGGAAACGCTCAAAACAATTGCATCTGATACATCATCAAATGAGATTTTAAAATTTTTAAAAGAAGAAAGTGAGCGGCAAAACGAAAGAGACAAGTCATTTTTTGAGCTTATGAAATGTCTTGTTCAACCAGCACCAGCACCAGCAGCTCCTCCAGCCCACCCAATGTACCCACCAAACACTTACCCACCAATGTACCCACCAACACCCAGTCAAGCATCAAACACACCCTTAGCCCAACCCTTTCTCAACCAGAACTTCGCATATCCCCAAACCAGTCCAAACTTTCCGCATTCTGCTCCAAACTTCCATCGCTATGGCATGACCAACGCGCGAGCATCGTCCACAGTGGAACGCCCACACCCCGCTACTTCCCTTGACTTTGACAAAAATAACCAGTCTTACTCAGAACAATTGATGGACCCAAATTATCCTTAGTTTTTGTCATCTTTTTTATCATTGGTATCATTTGATAGCTAATTTTTTTTTAAACTTTTAAAACGAGAAAAATATACAACTATTATACTTTACAATGTATACATATATGTTGATAACTACATCGATTCCTCCTGTTCTTTCCACATACTCTCTGTTAGCGAATTTCGAATTTTACTTGCAGGTGAAAGTCTATTGATTTCAAAGTTTTTTTGTCGAGTGTTTCTTAGATCTAAAAAATCTCTCACTTCATCCGAGGTCATTCTTTTGTTTGATGCGTGATCTATAGTTAAGTCAAACTTACGTGGTACTAGGTCACCACGCTCAATGCAAATGTTATGTAATACAACACAAGCCAAACCATATAATTTCACGTTTTCTTTGCTACTTTCGCATTTTCTAAAAAGAACACGGAATCTACTCTTCAATCTTCCAAATGCTCCTTCCGTAACGAGTCTTGCTCGACTATGTCTGAAGTTGAAGTAGCGTTTCTTTCCAGTGAGAACAGCGTCTCCATGAGGCTTCATAATCCATGATCTTAATGGGAAGGCGCCATCTCCAAGTATCAGAGGAGGTATTTCAACATTTTCTACCTGTTGAACAAGGTTGGGAATGATCTCGCCGTCAACAATCTGGCTCCAAAGTTCAGTTGATTGAAACAGAGTTGAGTCATGGGTGTTTCCAGGGGCACCGACTGAAGCCCAAATAAAACGGTACTCTGCATCAACCAAGGCCATCAGAACAACAGAGTAGAACCCCTTGAAATTGAAGTACTGCTTCTTGGATTGGGCACCTCCTTTAGGGCACTTGATAGGGAGGTGAGAACCATCAACCGCGGCGAAAGCGTAAGGAAATTGCCACTCTTCGCCAAATTTTGCCAGGACGTTTGTAAAATCTTCCTCCGTCTTCGGAAAAAGTTTGCAGACAGCATCATCCCACAATGAATTTGTGATTGCTCTACATGTTTCCGATACAATTGTAGAGATTGTAGATTTGGCAAGACCACACATTTCCCCTATAGTATACATGTAGTCACCTCTGGCAAGCTTATAGATAGTTATAGCCAGTCTAAAATCGGGTGATACTGGCTCCTCGATGAGCGTTTTCTTCGTAAGAGGTTCTCGAACACGTTCTAAGATGTAATAAAATGTCTCCCGGGTCATGCGAAAAGTTTCGAAAAAGCGGTCTGCGTTGTATGTGTCTCTGACCAATTCCCACCATCCACCATTCCTGATAAATCTTCGACAGCTCCGAGGCTTTCTTCGCTGTCGTTTTAAAACCTTCAATCGTTCATTGAGCAGCAAAATTTCGATTTGAAGCAAGCATGAATTGATCAAAATGCTTCTTCTTGCCTCTAAATGAACTAGAATTGTGGTTATTCTTTTTATCACTTCCATCTTCTTTCTCCTATTCCTCAGATAAGTTAAAAACATACAAACTATAAGCCTCTTGTTGACTACCGCCATCTTGGCTTTTTGATTTGAAGTTGTGTTCAAACTTTTTAAAACACCTTAATAGAAAAAACTTCAGTTCACAAAGTGAGTAAATTTGACCACGATCTTATTTCTCTTTCTCTTCTTATAAAATTCGACTAATTAAGTTCAGCATAAGTTTTCGTATAAACCAAAATGATGTTTTTGCCGCTCTTAACGCCGAACTTAATTCATTTAATTAGACACGGCAAAAAACCGGCCTTATAAACTACGCCCTAGGCGTAATTAAAATTTTGCGGAAAATTTTCTAACTTGATACATCAAAAGTTATGACTGTTTTTATATGAAATTGTTTGATGAAAAACTGACAAAAAAACACTATTTTTAAGATTTTGAGACAAAGAAGCTGAACAAAAATTTTCCGCAAAGTCTTCATTTATTTCATTGCGATTTCCAAATTTTCAGACCTTACAGAAAATGTTTAACATGTCACAGTTTTGAAGGCAGAAATTTATATTTAGTACATGGCAAATATGAAAAAATTAACTATGGTCAGAGCCCTTAAGTTCTGCTCATTCCAGCCGCGGCTTTCTTATACTATTGAGAGAGAGAGATAATCGATTTTAACAGGGAAGATTTGATTCTATTTTTGATTTATTTTTAATTGAAACTTACGACTTCAATAATTCCCCTTATTTACTCCGGAATAAATATTATTAAATTCAATTTCTAAATCTCAAATTTTCTCAACAACATTCAACCTCGAACCAAGAGTCGCTTTCACTTTTGAAAGTTTTGATGTTAGTGCGAGAGTAGATGACATTCAGCACCAATCCGTCCGAGGTTGAATAACATTGAAATGATAAAGATCAAGCCTCGTACCGTCGTAAATAAAGTAAAAATTCTTACATCCTTCATGGCAATTGTAGACGTAATATATCGAATTACCATCCGGACATCCGGTGGAA
Source organism: Tiaropsis multicirrata (assembly GCA_032270745.1). Lineage (NCBI taxonomy): Eukaryota > Metazoa > Cnidaria > Hydrozoa > Leptothecata > Tiaropsidae > Tiaropsis > Tiaropsis multicirrata. Next base: position 29,124 of record JAUJPO010045796.1, read on the forward strand.
GAGCATGTCCGGGTGTATTTGCTGACCTTCGGCCCAAACACATCTTTGTTGTAACAACTTCTGGCGAGAGACCAGGAACTCCAAGATGCCAAAGCTAAAGGAAAGATATGAAAAGTCAATAACAAGATGATGTTACAAAATCGTCTTCAGTCCTCGCCTGGGAATCAGGCTCTGGGTACAAGATTTAAAATAAGCTTTAGATCGCACCTTAAATTGCATTTCCTTTTTTGCAGCCGTCAGATCGGTTTGAAATCTTCGGCCTAAAGGGAAACTCTAAAAAAGTTTTTATAGGTGAAAGAAATTGTGAAAAAATATTCTTCAAAGAAAATCGGTTTTAGTTATCATTTGGTTATCGGGGATTAAAAAATCGGTCACTTTAGCTCGATCAGCATTTTAAAATTAGCTTTTTTGGGGTGACTAAAAAGTCGGGGGACTTTCTTATGAAAGTTATAATGCATGATTAAAAGTCATCTGCATCCCGATTTAACCCCTGCATCCCGATAATCCCGATTGCATCCCACATACAAAAATAAATAATATTACCTGGACTGGTAACCGTCGACAAAAAAAATGAAAGCCAGGCAATCTTCATCTTCGACAAATTCATCATTAAAGAATTATATCAAATTGTGAAATTTTGTCAAGAAATGAAAAATGAAAAAAAAAATTCGAGTAGAATTAAACCAAATGCATTATTTATTATATTATGCAAAATTCTGAATTATAAGGTTTTGTCTACACTGGGAAAATCCGAATTATATTACAGCTTTAGATATCCAGAGATAACCACTGGAAAGCACAAGACATTTTAAGAAAACAATTTTAAACGGATCTCAATTAGTTCTAAGATTTTATGTTTGAAATTTCTATAAAATACCTATGACAATAGATGTCAAATCTTATGGTGAGCTTAGAGATTTATTTTTTCCCAAAGATTTTTCTAAAATTACTAAAGTTTAAAGAATCAAGTAATGAATCGCTAAGGCAACTATTAAATATAGTTAAATTAAACATAGTTACAGTTCTCCAACCTCATTTCCATTCATATTAAAAGTACATTTACATCAACAGAATCAATATTTTGAAACATGAATGTAAAAAGGTAAATATTTTATAAATCCATGAATTTATAGATAGATATGCCCTCCGATGTCTCGGAATGGGTCCTACCCACTAGGGAGTAGGAATCTCAGCGTTGCCATGAATTTATAACTTAAAAAGAAACCGATTCAATAAAATGTCATGCTGAATGAGAGTGACCCAGAATGTCCTTTTGCAAGCAGTTTTACTGTTTTTAACTTTTATATTTTTTAACTTTATAAATTTTATATTATATAGTATCGAAATATAAATATTGTATTGTCAATAAAATAATAAATTCACATCGTTGATGAATTCATGAATGATATAAAAATTTCACAATGTTTTTACCAAGGAGAATGTTCTTTTGAATACCTTTTTGTCAATCGTATATATTTTATGTGTGGCAAAACAAAATAGTTCAAATACTATGAAATAAGAATAAGAATATTCTGAAAAGCACTAAACATCGCAAGTATGATGAAATGACGTGATCTAAAAAGTATAGTTTTTTTAGTTGATATTTTAATGCGGCTCTAATGTTTACGAAAACATTTCTCTAATGTTTACCAAAACATTTCATGAATACGATGATGAACGCCCCTGTAGCTTAGCGAGAGGAGAAAATCTGTCAGTAAAAATATCAGTCACTCTTCGAAAATCGTTCCCAGTCTCTTTTGCAACCATATCAACAAACCATAGCAACAAGACTTACTTTTACCTGTCTTACAAATCAAGTAAAACAACATCATTATAAAATTGTCCCTCATTATTCCCGCCACCGAATATTAAGACCTGATTCTTTTTGTTGTCTATGGCATCATCATGACCTTCTGATGACGTCATCAATAATGACGTATGACCAGCACGAAGAATCGAACTTTGATCTTTGTTTTGTATTTTGGTCCAACTCGTTTTGACTGCAAGAAAAAATAAAGGAAAACAGGTTAAATGGGTCAGAATTTGCGCATATTACAACGGAAAAATTCATGACAAATAACTTAGATCAGAAAGGCGCAATTGTAAATTTCATTGCTTAGGGAAAATTTTAGCATTCCTTAAAAGGTTTCAGCCTCGTTTAGGCTAAAAACTCGTCCCCAGACCCCAAAAATGATAATTTTCGAAAAATAAAACAATGTTCCCCAGATATCTTCCCAAGAAACAAGGGTGCCAAATTTCAGCCAAATCCGACAATATTTGAGGTTTCCAGGCTCCCAAAGTTTTAGCCTCGTTTTGACGAAAAGTCGTCCCCAGGTCTCAAAAATCAAAATTTTGAAAAAATGAAAAAACACCCACAGTTATTCACCCAATGAACAAGTGTACACAATTTCAGCCAAATCCGACCATTTTTGAAGTCTCCAGGCTGCCCCAAAGTTTTAGCCTCGTTTTGACGAAAAACTCGTCCA
>JAUJPO010045797.1:0-16605 GCA_032270745.1 Tiaropsis multicirrata
CCGTAAAAAGGCTGTTAAGAAAAAAATAAAGCGGCGGTAAAGTTTGGACTTCCTAAATACCCGTGACAATTTTTTTTTGCGCGGTCGCAAAATTTTCTTATTTCGTCGATTAGAGATTTTGTCTTTTTAACCTAAAAAGAATTTTTTTTGGACTCTTTTTTTCGTCGAACTAAATTATTCATAGAACAAAATTTTCGTCACCTCCAAAAAATTTCGTTTAAACCCGTTTTATTTTTTATCGTACCATCCCAGATTCTACTAATTTTAATTTTAACGGTCGCTGAACTTGTGGGTAAGTAGAAACACTCAGCCATGTCTTTTATATTAAAAAAAACACGCGCTAATAACATATATTACAAATTCCAAGTATTTATATAATAACATTTAAAAAAGAACTTTTAATTAGATTAAAACCGAACAACGAAACAAAATAATTACAAATTAGTTTTAAAAATATAACTATTGACACTGTATCAGAAAATAGCACACGGTGGTTTTTTTTGGCTAATTTATTTGGTCATGTGTTCAAAAAGTATATACAAAGAACTTGTTAAAACTCCAATTGGGGTCAGACAAGCTCGGTAAACTCGGGTAGCCAGGCTGGAATTATTTGGTTAAATTTTGCATCCCTTTTTTGACCCCTTAGTACAGATATCCCTCATTTTTATTTAAATAACAGTTATACGTATTCAGCTCAGGAATAGAATCTTACATCCTAGACGAAGACCTGCTTCAAAAAGTTTGCATTCTAGATCCAGCATCTTCTTTGCACCGTAAAGTTTCACAACCTGCGTCAAAAAAACTTGTCATTTTTTTATTCTTCCACAACTTCTAAAAGGGACAATTTAAGAGAAGAAATTTTGGCGATCGGGACAATTCGCCAATATTGGGCATATATTAACGGAATTTATTTTGGCGACTTGAGAAAAAATTTCATTTGGCGGTTGCTGAAAAATTTAACCTTAAAATGGCTTAAAAACAGCCTAAAATTAAATTTGGCGGGAATTTAATTTGGCGATTGACCTAAAAATTTAAATTTGGCGAGAAGAAATTTCTTCTCTTAAGGTACTATAATTTATCTTCCAATTTGAGACCATGTTGTTCTTTAGTACCCAAGTCTTTAAGAATCGTTTGAATAAAAGAGATTTAATTTTTGTCTCGATGCTTCGTTCTCCAAACTCGTTTAAGAGACTTTACAACGGAAAACTTGAGTCGTCTCAAATTGGCAGGTCCACAACCTCTGAAACACGTTGTTTGTTATTTCCATAACACACTCATTTCATCCAACCGCCATAAAAAAATTTAAAATTGTTCTTTGTTTTTCTTTTTTTTCTTTTTCTCAAAAGCGGAGGCTGGCAGAGCTTCCAACTTTTGCGGACGACGTTGCATAGTAGCCGCCAGAGGATCTTGCACAGAAGTCGCTGAAGGTGACGTCAACGGCTGAAATTTCGTCATCGAAGTCAAATTACTACCATTATTATTATTGTTATTATTGTTGTTCAAACTCAAGTTCAAACTGCTCGATGGTGAACCTGACAACAGTTTTTCCGCACGTTTAGGTTTAAAATATTGGTTCGCGTACTGCTCGTTCTGCGTACTACGGATGTGCTGCCCGTATCTGTCAACGTCATCTCTTACGGCGTGATCTGGAATGGAGATATCCGGCGACTTATTATTCCTGTTTTCGAGACCAACACCAGGTTTAGGTAGTGAAATCTTCTCAATCTGTACATCAGGGACCTTCCAACGTCTCAAATCCTCATCATATTCAGCCAGAACCTTCATGCGATCCACATTCGAGTAATTACAATCACGCCTAATCAACGGCTGAACTTTCTGTAAAATCATACTCTGCAACTCCATGTCCCGCTCGAGTCGCCGAATGGTATCTAAATAATCCGTACGCTCTGCTTGGAACTCGCTCTGCAGATCCTGTATCTCCATGCCGCTGTTATCCAATGCTTTCTCCAGCTTGGCAACATCTTCACCCTTCAATTTAATCTCTTCTTGCAAATTATCGTAAACTTTGACCATGATTTTCTCGCCCTCCCACTTCTTGATTTCACTCATCATCTTCTTCTCGCGTTCGTTTGCATACTCTTTCCGCTTCTTGTGTTTCTTCTTGAGTTCTGTGTTGCTCTTCTTTTCACCGCCGACCAGTTGTTTCTGTGGCGTAAAGTAAGTAAATAAATATAAAATAAAGTTCTAAACCCTAAAGCCTCCCATGTCCCAGTTACGAGGGTATGGAGCTGCCAAATTGAGCCTATTGAAGTTTTCCGTAGTAAAGTATCTTAAATGAGTTTGGAGAACGAAGCATCGAGACAAAAATTAGTCTCTTTTATTCAAGCAAGTTTTAGAGACTTTAGTACTAAAGAACGACATGGTCTCAATTTGGCAGATGAATTATATGTTACAGCATAATTCATAGATTTACGCAAATTCTTTCCAAAATTAACACAATTCCGAATTCCCAAAATCGGGGAAAATTTAACGCAAATCGGGTAAATCAGGAACAAATTCTCCAATTCACGCATTGAAATATTGACATTCAAGCGTCACGCAAGCAACCTTTCTTTCGCGGTTTAGAGGTTTTACTAAAGTTCAAGAGTCAAAGAAACGAGATTTAAAAGCTGATCAACACCAGAAAAACACCAACCTGTAGAATGTCAAGCTTTTGCATTGCTTCAGTTTGTAATTTGGCAGCAAGGTCTTCAACATTATTACCATTGGATGAAGAAGCAGGATGAGCAGTCACTGTTATATCACCTTCTACAGATGTCTTCTTTTTCTAAAAAACATAACAAAATGTGTACTTTAGTGCATAAAAAATTCGCGGTTGAAGCCGAAATGTGAATTTCGCGGCATTTTAATTTCGCGGTTTTTCGAACTCGACAGCGAAACCACGAAATTTTCATGCAATATAAAAGTAGTGTATGTGGAGGGCCTCAAAGTCCGCATGTAGCAAGGTAGCCATGAATATCCTCTTTATTCTAACTACAACGAAAACTTTCACGATTTTTCCTTCTATAGATATTCATTCGCAGGCTAAGTCTACCTTTGCTACCCACAGTAGCCTGCAGAAATGTGCGCTATTTAGAGCATAGGCTTTTTAAGACCCGTTCGTCGTCGTGATCTATCTCGGGTATTTAACCTCCCGAATAGCCCAAATTGAGGCCCTCAGGGATAAAATTTATATCTCGAAATCATTTGACGGATCGTTTTATCTGTTAATTGTTAACGTATAAATCGAACGATTAGAATTAAAAATATCGAACTAACCGAATGCTGATCGAAGCAGTTTATACAGTTTTAGATTTTGAAGAAAAAAAAATTAGAAAATTCGATCAATCTGATTAATTTGATAATTCTTCGATTAGTTCGATTAGCGTGCCTCCGGTTAGGGTCGATTAGTTCGATTTTGATTTTTTTTTTCGTTTCTACGTTTAAAAAAATTGCTTCCTCGAAAATACGAACTGACACCAGCACCGGTAGGTGCTGTTTGATTATCTAACCATTATTCATTTGTTAAATTTCAATTTCAGTTTATTTTAAATCAGGCCAGTGCATCTGCATCAAGGCATTTGTTTAGAGGATTCAGAGTTTGATTCTTAAAAAAAGGTAGAACCCAGCAGGGCACGGAACGTTGTTTTGACATCAAGTCCATGTTGTTTCAATGTCAGAACGTTTATATTTGGACATCAAAACAATGTTGAAAAATAACGTTGTGTGCCTACTGAGAAAAAAACTAATTTTAAAAGTTTAAACTTTGGGGAATTTCTTTTTAATTTTGAGCAAAATGTTTTAATAATTTCTTAATTTTTTTTAAGCTTAAAGAGTTAACTATTAACTACGTTTTAATAATGTCTATCCATTCTATCCATGACGCAATCTTTTCTACGGAAACATTCGCCACTATAGGTTTATTGTCGGAAAACTCAAAACTAGTGGCGGCAAACACCCGGCCGCCTTTTTAGGTTTTAGATTTCATGATATTCATAATGCAATGCTTTCTACGAAAACATCCCAAAAAGACGAATATTCGACACTGTATTTTTGGAAATTCTAAATTAGTGCTTGTGGCAAACACCTCGAGTGGTCTAATGTTTGCCGTATAAAAAAGATTATGTAATTGATTTCACAATTATGATGTATCATATTTATTTACTTTATGTCTTTGTTTATTACGATGGTGTGTCGGTGTTTCATTGGATCGTTCTCGGTAATCATCACCATGGTTACCAGCTTCGTCTTGCAGTTCCTCTGCAATGTCTTCATCTCCATACTCCTCCATCGAACGATCCAGGGGTAATATGTCCGACGAAATCTGAAATTATTATTCTAATTGGGCTTTTCCAGAAAAAGGCCGTAACCCCCCTTGTTGAAGATATCCAGGGGGTCCGAAATTTTCAATATCCTAGGATATTATATATGGATTTTTTCTGGAAAAGCCAATTATCTATTATTGTAAAAAAATTGAAGCGTGTGGAGTCTTCTATTTCTGAAAATGCTCAATATGCATTGATAGAGCAACTGGACGATTCTTGTTCTCCAGAGTTTCATGGCCTGCGCCAATCTTCAGTGAAATGAAAATAAATGAAATGAAATGTGGATTTAGGGGGGGGGGGGAGGGCTTCGTACCCCTAATAATTTTTCCTAATAAGTGGTTTTCTGGAAAAGCTGAATTTAATAATATTTTTCTTCCTATATCAAAACTATTTTTAATGCGTTTTTAGACCATCTAAAAGTTCAAATCTTCAAAATCGCCCCTTTCGGGCCAAACAGGTTGACCCTCACGGTTTCACTGAACTTTACCCCCCACCCCCCTAAAAAACAAAAAAGCTTCTGCACTGGAGGAGACAAATAACTCGAACGGACTGGCCAAAAACAATGATGGCAGATAGAGTCATTTGGCGAAACAAACTGGATGGTGTGGGCTGACCAGATAATGTATATAAGGAATATTATAGTTTATGATTTTTATCATTATTATATTAAGATTTTAAGATTTTCAATACTACAATGTCAATAGATAGATTTTGTTGTGTTGTGTGTAATTTACGATATCTCTGTAAAACTTTGCTCTTTTAGACTATAAATATCATAGGCCTCCCTGAAGGAGAATGGTTTCTACTTCTTTCGAAGTAAAAGAATATTTTTCATCAAAATTCGAGCCAAACTATTATTATTTCATAATATGAAAATAATGCTTTTCCTGAAATAATCCGTATCGCCTTCGGAATAATCGGAATAAATGGACTTTCAACGTCTTTTGTTGAATTTTGATTTCATTGAACCATCCGTAATGGTATTGAGTATGGGCCATAAAAAGAAACAATGAAATTAAGCGAGGTGAGGTGTCACTTGGGATTAATTTGTTCAGAACTGAAAACTAACGTCCAAAGTCTCAACTGTTCTATTTTTTATAGATGATTATATAATACTCTATGAGGTTATTGATATTAACTGAGATAATTTTTCCGACATTAAGTAGAAAATCCGACTAAAATGTTTAAAAGTTTAACCTCAAAGTGCAGATCATTTTCTGAGAGTGCAGAATTCTAACGTTCATTACTTTATTACGCAATCTATTTATTAGGCAACAAAATGTTTTTTTGTTTTCCAACTGCTATTATGTCGAATTTTGAAGGCCAAAAAGTATTTTGAAGTTTTTTTTAGATAATTTCGTTCCTCAGCAGTACCTTTCGAAAAATTTTGACTTTCAAAATCCATAAATATACAATTTTTGACGGAATTTGGACAGATGTTTTGTAACTATGTCGTCAAACTTTGCGGCAATGCAGATGGCTTCTAAGAAACAATAGATGTTGAAAGTCCATTCATTCCTATGTCGATGGTACCCCAGTGTTGAAGAAGTATTTTTTTAAATTACAACAACTACACCCCCTGTATTTCGTACCCAAATTCTTGGAACCCCCTGGCCACTGAGGGTACGATTCTATTCTGGAAAAGCCAGTGTGAAATCAATCATAAAGGTATATCCTCTTCGTCGCGAAGTTTTCCAATTCATGCTTTTTGCCCAAATCCCCTAGGAAAATGAAATAAATTTGGGTCAAAAACAGGCGAATTCCCGAAATTAAATCCACGCGTACTACAATTTGAAATTCTCTATTCGCGAAATTAAAGACCACGCAAAAATTAATCCACTTAAAAAAGGTAAAAAAAATTATACCTCTCCGTTATAATCACCAACATTGGACCCACCACCATCACCACCAATCGCAACAGAAGTATCATCACTTGCGGTTCCACTCTTTTGTATATTTCCACCAACTGATGAAAGACTTTGGTTGGATGACACAGAAGCCGCTTGCAATTTTTGGTCACGTTCCTGTTGAAGCTTGCAGATTTCTTCCTCTGCAAAATAATATTAAAATTTGGACAAAAAAATTCAGGTTTTACGGCGGATCATATTCCAATCAGGGGCATTCAATAAGTACGTTCGTCGGCGAAGGGAGAGGAGGGGGGTCAACAGAAAAGCGAACAAAAGCGAACGGGGGAGAGGGTAGAGCGCGTCAGTACGTTCGCTTTTTAAGAGTGGGGGGTCTTAAACATAAAAACTAACGTACAAAGGGGGGGGGGGGGACTTACAAATGAACGCCAACAAACAAGGGGGTCTAAAAATAGGACATGATGGGCGAATGTACTTTTTTGAATGCTCTCATCCCTCAAAAAAAATCAACAAGTTTTTTTGAGGCGGCTTGATTTCTTTATATTCCCCAAATCCGAATTAATTTCTTTTTTGCCAGGTCGACCCTTATTAACTGTTAATAGACTTTTTTTAATGGCTTTCTGAAAAAGTTACTGAATTTTCCATAATTGATCATTTGAAAATTAATGAATACAGTGAAAAAAACTAACCTAATCGTTTCTTATTTCCCTGTTCCTCTTCGAATTTCTTTTGCATTTGAACTAACTTCTCTTCATATTCAGCCTTGATCCTTTCAGCTTCTTGTTCATTAGCCTCCACACTTTGTGTTGGCACTGAACTTTGTTGTGGTTCTATCATTGCTCCAACTGATTTCGTCGGGCTTAACGCTTGGGCTTGAGCTTCATTCAAACCAAGCTTCACTGTAATGGTAATCAAAATAAAAGTTAGGGATAATGTTTATAGTAATGTCAAAATAAAAGAATTGTATAAAACTTTCAAACAAAAGTCACACGGCAATTATACGGAAGCAACACTGAGAAGTACTTTTTTTTTAATCATTTTTGTTTAAAAGAACAGGACCAAAAACACTCGATGATCTTTGTAAAAAAAACTGCTGACTTCGAAACTGTAGCCTTAAGCACCAAATTTTAAATAATTTTCAATTGTAGATTATCCAAATGTGGTATTTTGCCTTGTAAAAAAAAATTTATATAAAATCTCAACACGGTGGTTCAATCAATCTGTTTTACGATATCTATGAGGTAATCTTTTCTACGGAAATATTAGAAAAACATCCAGCCTTTTGGGATATTTTCTGTAGAAAAGATTACGTAATGGATATAATTATGAATCGGGATGAATGGATTTTGAAATGATTAGGTGACTAAACGTAATTCTTTGTAAAAGCCGGTCTCCAAAACATCACCTCGCAGAACTCGCAGAACTCGCAGAACTCGTCATCATTTAACAAATTGGCGCAATATTAGACCACGTTGGCTTAAAAATTTGATTGGTTAAATATGATGTTACAAGTCGCGCAACTTCGAAAGAAGTAGAACAGCGATGCGACGAGGCGCTTTTATTCCGATGACGTAACTTTTTCTAAAGAATTTTCAGCCAGAAATAAAGTCGACCGCTGCGCCCGATCAAACTAAATCGCTAATTATTTTTGAGAAGGTCTCTTAACATTAGTTGGAGCTTAATAACACCAACCCCGCCCCCTGGATATCCGTGTTGTAAATTTCAATCTCCCCTGAATATCCTTGGTCTTCAAATTCTTACCCCCTGGATATCCTATGATATTGAAAAGTAGGAAGGATGAATTTTAAAATGTGATTCGATGAACAAACTTACAAAGCATTTCAGGAGACATTGGTATCTTTATACCCATTAACATTAGTTGGAGCTTAATAACACCAACCCCACCCCCTGTATATCCTTGGTCTTCAAATTATTACCCCTGGATATCCTATGATATTGAAAAGCAGAGAGGATGAATTTTGAAATGTGATTCGATGAAAAAACTTACAAAGCATTTCAGGTGACATCGGTATCTCCCCCATCAGCATTTGTTTGAGAACGGTGATTTCATCCTGGTATTGCCGCAACAAAGCATCTTTAGGATCTTCGTTGATCTTAGGCTTGTTCTTAATGTTCTTGGCACGGTTGGCGTAACGCAAAGTGCTTAAGGTTTCGTCGTAGTTGTTGTCTGCAGGACTGATACATGCCACCATCAATGTTTTGGTATTGCCTCCAAGTGAATCCTTAGGGTAATAAGTTAAAACCATAATAGTCAGTTAGTCAGTAAAATAAGTTAAAACATAGTCAGTATAAAAATTTACTGGTCTGGCACTGATTGATATAACTTTTTCTCCGAGTGATTCCTTAGGATAATAAGTTGAAAACATTAGTCATTAAAAGAATCACTGGTTGGCAATGTATTGATATAACTTTTTTTCTTTGTCTGACACACGTTATTATTATTGTTTTGACATTGCCTCCGAGTGAGTCATTTAGGTTAATAATTTAAAAACATAAGTCAATATTCACTGGTCTGGCAATAAGTATTGATATAACTTTTTGTAAATTGTTTCTTTGTTTAAAAACAAAAGTCAAAAAATGTCCATTTGCTCACTTATTGACCACAGTTCTTGGGACTGATCAAAAAGTGAGCAAAACAAACCAATACTGACTACAAAAGGAAAAGAAAAACGAAATATCAATTTCTTGGAATCCATAGGAGTGATAAAATACGAATGTTCATTCTCAGCCCATTCTCTCGTCTGCCAATTAATTCATAACGACGGCCTACACAGACTGGAGTTGCCCGTCGTTATGAAAATACATTGTGACGTCAATTATTTATAGAGAAAACATAAAGGAAAAACAGCACTGCACTTCCACTAGCTTAATTTTTCTTCATTTATCGCCAAAAAACAGCAAATTTTCGTCCTTTTTTCCTCGTTATTTTTCGATAAACACAATTGTTTTCTCTGGAAAACGGTTAACAAATACAATACTAACCGGTTTGGCTCGAGCTTAACTGGATATATTGCAACAACCTCGCAAGCTCGGTCGTAACTTTTACCTCGGGCAAAATTTCTCAGTAATGCCCTCAATAACTGGTTAGTATTGTATCAACCGACAACATTCAGTAACCTATAGAATCGCGGTATGGAAAAAGTGTACAGTACCAAAAAAAACAGCCAAAATAAAACCTACTTGTAGTAACCGAGTCAGTTTAGAATCGCGGTATGGAATGTGTTTTGATTTGCCATCCACCAAAGCTGAGATGACGTTACCAAGAGCGCTCAATGATAAGTTGATCTTGGTGGCTTCTTTCAAACGACTTCCTATGAATAAAATGATCAATAACTTAAGTTAGTAAGTTTTGCTACCGCAGTCGAGGGCTCTCGTTTCGCATAGCTGTCTACCCGAAGGTAGGGGAGGGCGCCACTCCTTTCCTTTGGTTTCTCCAGTTACCCTCGCTCTAATCCCTTAATGCTGAGTGCCAATCTAACCGTCGCTTATGCGATGATTAATACAAAATACGTGTCAGTATTTGGTCTGTTTGAAAAATGGTCGATTAACACGTTAATACGAAACTGAAAGTGACCTAAATCTTTACTTGAGTTAAAAATATTTTGGACTTTCTACAGTGGGTTTTGTGAAAAGTTTTGTCATAATTGTGTTGTAGAACCAAATCTGACCCCCATAACTTTCAATCATTCATTTTTTCAAGACAGCTGAAATATAGTCAGAAAGTCTGTCGTATCCTACGTCTTGGCTTTCTGATTTGATTGATGGTGCTGCGATCTCTACTTTTTCAACGGCAAAAAGTAGTTGGGCTCCAGCTCCTGGACTGGCTGAAATTAGTTGAAATACCGATTTTTCCGTCCGTTAATTATGAATAAAAAAACAAGCCCTGTTGTGCTTTGTGTGAGATCGGTATTATATATCATCCTTTTCAAATCAATATGCAGTCATACGATTCGAATCTATATAGAGTATATATACCTCTCGTATTTCAGTTAGGTACTTGTATCCTCCCGTCCCTTCAGGTACTCTAGACTCCTAGAAACATCAAAACTAATTTGAATTTTAAGGTCAACAACTGAGAGATTATAAGATAGGCTAGATATCTATTAAAGTAAAGGCCTGGTTTTGCTGTTATAACCTAAAAATGAACAGACCTTCGGCACCAGTTTTGGCTTGTCGCTCACTTCCAGCCAGATCAACCAAGTTCAATTTGCCAGCACGAATATGTTCTTCTCCGTCTTCCCCTGTTTCACATGTCTCCACAAATATAGTGAATATAGAGTGAGATCTGCAAAATAAAATAATATCATGTTCCTGTTAAAAGGTTGATATCGGTTTCTTCTGGTTTTTTAAATCGTGTTTAAAAATGCATATGTACCTAATAAGTTCAGTTACCCTCCAATTTTAAAGAGGCCTAAGTCCATTATAATTATTTTGTAAGTTATCCATTACAGCATGCAATTAAATCAATATAGGTAATTTGATAATTGAAACATATGGATTTTAGGCCGTAGTCATTATAGATATTCATGAAACTTACTGTATACCTTTTAAAAAAAACATTTCTCTAACATTTTACTTAGATTGAGACATAAAACATGTAGACTAAAGAGTGCATTAACCTTGAAAAACATTAAACTGGCGTAGAAGGCAAGAATAGCTGTCAATTTGAAGACGGTACACTATCAGAATTGATAACAAAAGTTATAACTTTTATCGGACAAAAAATGTCGGACAAAAGTGACGAAATCTTTTGTGGGTGACGAAAATTATGTCTGAGGAATAATTTAGTGCGACATTGTTTTGCCCGATAAGGTAAAAACTTGAGAAGATTTAAATATTGGAAAAAAAAAAAGAAGATCCACCTTGAGGAATCAGCGTTCATGAGAGTAGAGCCAACTGAACGATTTTGGCTTCCTTTATTCATCACGTTATCCATGTCTTTAGAATTATGGCATGGCACCAAGCTCAAATCTTTAACGTATACACCACGGTCAGGATGCTCCTTAATGTCAAGCTTCTTCTTGTTGTCTTTGGACTGAAAAGAATGTGACCTGATTAAAAATATTGAATGATAAAATAATAACTAGTCTTCAAGAATTCAGAATTTAAAAAAATATACCAGAAAAAATCTTCATTGAAACCAAAGTCACTTTTCTTAGAAAGAGGATAGTCCAACATAAAAATACGAGGTATTACCTTTTAAGTTTGGCCTAGAAGTTAGTTATGAGCTTGCAAAAGTTAAATTTCACTTTCCAAAAAGTGCAAAAGAATGTCAAAAATTTTCTCAATTAATTCATAAATGAAAATATTAACTCTATTGGAACTCTTTTATAAGTTTTACGACTTAATCAATGGTAATAAAGTTTTGAAAAACAATATTTTTGGATTGGAAATGTCAAAACAAAATAACAAATTAAAAAATTTTTGAAAAAGAATTCTGTGAAAATTTTATGACGTGTTTTGCACTTTTTGAAAAGTGATTTTTAAATTAAAAAAATTAAAACCAAAGCCAAAGAATCAAAATTTTAAAAGTTATACCTCAAAATTTAAGTTAGACCTCCCTCTACTAATCACTGTAAAGAAAATTTGAGTTTTGTTGCATAATTTTTAGGGCTCTAATATTTAGATAATTTAAATTTGGCGAAAACTTCTTCTCACTATCTTTAAGGTTAAAAGTGGGATTATTCTAAATAAAGCAATAATCAATCATATTTACTAAAAACATTTTCTTAGTACTGAATTCAGTTAGGTTAATTTAGCACATTTGGCATAGAAAGTGCAATTTACATATAATACATATACCAGATGTCCCAAAGAAAATTTTTTAACATTGAAAAAAATTGACGTTGCTTTGTCGAAAAATTTAGAATTTTTACCACCTTCTTTTAAATCACTATAAAGTTTGACCATTGAGTATTGCTCCAAATTTCAAGGCCAAATAGAAATAAGTTTTTCAGGGCTAAACCCAAGTCCGCAGAAAATAAAAAAATTGACGTCAACGTATATAAAGTACATTAATCTTCGAAAATTTTCTACAGGAATACCGCTAAAAAAAACAAGTGTTTGCCCTCTGTTTAATTTTAAGTTATAATGCATTTTATTCTTCACAACTTTTTTGAGGTGTTTCAGAGAAAAAAGTAGTTGTAAGTTTCATGAATCGAAAGACTTGTTACAGTGCCGTAGACAGGGATAGCACAAAACTTGTATAGAAGTGCACAAACTTTTGCGACAAAGTCATTCTAACTAATATATGTTGATTATGTGAATTAGGATTTTAAAACATGATGCTCTCAAACACAAATTTTGTGCCATCCCTGGCTATGCCTCTGGGTTACCATCATTATGCACAACTTACAAGTAAATCTCTTATCTCTTCGTTATAGATTTCCAAATAAGATGCATGAACTAAGAACTTGGTATTGTCTGCAACTTGGATGCTCTCAAAGATATGTTCAAATGCTCTAGGGATAATCCCCCTCTGTGTTGGTGGATCTTCAATTCCTGGGGGAGAGAAAAACAAGCGCATTAAAGAAATCAGCGTTGATTACAGTCACCTGCCCCAAAGAAACATCCAATAAGAAAACAAAGAGATTGGACTGTTGGTAATAAACAAGCACAGTATTACTTTTAACATTGCATGAACATTTTAGGGTTTTGCGGTCGAGTTAAAAAAACTGTGAAATTAATATGTCGCAAAAAATGTCTTGACACCGCAAAATTAAAATGCAGTGAAACGCAATTTTTGAAAAATAACTGCAAAGTTTTTTTAAGTAATTAATCTGAAAAATACACATACAGACACAGTTATAGACAGTTTTTCTCTTGGAAAACTCAAAATTAAAATGCCTCGAAACTCGCACTTTGGCTTCAACAATGAAATTGAAATGCAATTTTTAGCAAAAAAACTGTCTAACTAAAAATGTCTGCAAATATTTCATGTAATGAAAAGTTGCATTAGCAAAGTTTCAGCAATAAGATTTGATGATTACGAATTACTTAAAATTGACACCTAACTAAAATTCAAAGAAATCAGAAAGTCAGAAAGAATAGCATATTTTGTTAAAATTATTATACTCACCTTGCATTGTGAACGATTTCCCGCATCCAGTCTGTCCATAGGCAAACACAGTGCCATTATAACCCTCAACACAACCCTCAACCAGTGGAAAACAAATATCTGAATAAATACTCTCCGTAATACTGTCCGTGAAAAATACACCATCAAAAGTGAATGCTTTCGGTGCTGCAGAATCTTTCTCACCAGGCTTGAGGAGCCGACATTGCCCAATGGCAAGGTCCATTTGAACTATGGTTTTACATTTCAAATTCTTCTCTCTTGTGTTGAGAGGGCGACATCTTACTATGACTTTGACTGCCTCTGCCATGTTTATCAAAGTTGTATCACTTTTACCAAAAATGTTAGGAAAAAATCATGTTTGACAAGGTTTAAAAAAAAACTTGTTTTTGTGTATAAAACAGTATAGGTTTATATCGTTTATATCTATAATTAAAATCACTTGAAACTTTGCAAAAAATACTCACCATATTATAGCAAAGTGATCTGAAGTAAAAAAAAGTTCCAGGGGTCTGCCTTGAAAAAGATAAGGCAGTTTTTTTGCATATTTTGCACGAATTTGGCTAGTCTTAGTAATTTCAAACAACACAACAGGTAAGAAATGTTACAAATGTTGATAAAAATATTGAACTAAAGATAGTTTGACTGAATTAAAGCGAAGAGATTGGGGCATGATATGTGTTTTGTTGTTTTTTAGCAATTTAGGGGGTATTTTTAGCATAAAATCGCTAAACTGGCTCAATTTTTGCTCAATTAAAGAACACAAATTCGTAATTTTCGAACTTTAAATAAAAAATGCTACAGTCTGTCTAATAGGTTAAGCTGACTGGAGAGAATGAAGGTGACGCCATCTGATACACATTTTTATTACACATATTTATTATTATGTTTTTTACAGAACCAGAAAATTCACATTTTTCTTCGACTTTTTCCTTCTAAAATACATGTTATGTGAAAGTGATGTTTCTTTTGAAATACAACTACACAAATAGTTTAAAAAAACAAATAGTTTAACACCGAGGTCTATAAAATAGTTTTAGTTACTTTTAGTTTTAAGCTGGATTTGTTTTCAAGAAAACTAATTCCTAAATATTTCCCTCACATTTTAGTATTCCTTTATTTCAAGAATATTTTTAAATTACAGATTACACTGTTAGATCGTAATATACAGTAAATCATCTCAATTACATATAATACAACACAAACATTACATGTTCACATTTTTGCTACACATGTCCCTTCCTGTTTCTATAATGATAGATCAGAACATTGAACAAAATGGAATGGAAATTTCCCCCATTGAATTGATCGAGTGTAATCAAACGCAATCAAATAATTGTTACTTGATAACTAAACACAAGCAAATAATGCTAATTATAGAATCTAAATTTTTGGATAAAACTTGATTGAATTTGATCAATTTGATTCAGTCAGGTTCAACAGTAGAAGAACACTCCATGATCCAATTATAGTTTTTGAACAGAGTATAATACAGGGTTAGAATCAGAATACGTTCCTTACACGGAGTACATTGTTATAATAAAGAACATACTCCACCATAAAAATTTAAACAACAGGGTTTTTCAAATGCAACAGTTAAATTTTAGCTATTATGTTTTTCTTTAGGCGAGACAAATTTAATCAAAATATTGATTCTTTATCTATATAGAGGGGATAAATCTTCAAGGTTTATGGTTCTTTTAAGTGTAACAAAATATTTTGATTTGTTATTAATAAAAATTTCATATTATTATAGTCAGTAGGGCCTGTAGAACAACAAATTTAATTTATCTTGCCTTTTTAATTTAAATTTTCTTTTTAATTTAAAACATTTTTCATTGTTGTAGCTCAATTTTAGTGTCAATTGTTTTTCTTTTGCCTGAGTTGCCTTTAGTGCAATTTTGAAAGTACGGATTTATATATAATTTACAAATAACAATTAACAAATCAAGGACTATATAATACTTCTCCTGTTGAACCAGACTGGATTGACTTGTTCTATGAATTTGATCTATGTTTGATGGATTCGATCTACTTTTCATCAATTTGACTGATTGACTGATTTAATCTAGGTTCGATAAAAACAATGTAATTACTGTAATCGAACTACAAACTTTATTGAATCAATTATATATGAAATTTGTAGTAATGCAGTATTTGATTGTATTTGGCAGTCAAATTTCAATTATTTGATACACAAGTGGAGGTAAACAAAACCATTTTTGCCTACAAAAGGTTAGGGGCAAAGTAGGATTTTTCCCTTTTGAATGATGCCTCAATCGTTCGGAGAGAAAAATTTCAGGATAATTTTGTTTCATGAATAGAAAAACATACACTGCAATTTCAAATTAATTATATTTCAGCCTAAACACGTGTTCATCAATGTTTATCATGTTTTTTTTAATTCACACCCTTTAATATGGCTGACAGCTATGGGGACTAACCAAAAACACTATATATATCTAGACCAATCTTTATTCTTCAGAAGAAAGCTCTACGCCCTATAATCACTTTTAATAATCTTCAATGTCCATATTCTCCACTTTTCTTAGACTTAGAAATTCTCAAAGTTTTTGATCTAGTCAAGTGCCTTATTTAAACAACTCTTTTATTTACAAATTTTATCTGACTTTTTTAGTTCAGACAACTTGAAGCTGATGGTGATGGTAATCATGGTACTAGAGGTGCAGGTATGAAACTGCTATTTGTCTTAACCTAGAACACCATTATGTTTGGCATTACAAATCGTTCTCAAAAGTTGCCATAACGCAATGGAATTGTCTACAATGAGCTCATCCCTATACTGACCTGAGCATATCAGATCTTGATATTGTCAAATTTCTTGCCTTTGATCACTGTCCCCCAAGACCTCTTCCTTATCTTAAAAATCAAACAAAAAGTTTATAATAATATATATATATAAATAGCTAACTGAAAATGTGTGACGGACGGGAAACAAATACATTGTTTTCAGAGGTGAATTCATAAGATGCTTTATTATTCAAGAACTATATGGCCTAGATTACAAATGACTTGTTTTTTTCTTTTTCGGGTGAAAAATATATGAGCCGGTCAGTAAATATATTATTTCCTGAATTTCCGACTGAAAAGTAGGTATTGGAATTTCAAGAAAGAAAAAGTCTGTCGGCGGCTGACGCAAACACAAGTTATTTGTGATTGTGGCCTGTCTTAATCTTAAAGGCTAGGGATTTATTTTAGCCATCTTTAGCATTACTCTGTCATACCGTAAATTGCCCTATCTCCGTCACCCCCTCCCTAATTTCGTCACCCCTTATAATTTGGCAGAAATTATTAATTG
>JAUJPO010045808.1:0-16603 GCA_032270745.1 Tiaropsis multicirrata
TGCTACGTAAATTATTGGTGATGAAAATATTATGTGATTGTTCTCCAGTTCATTCCTGTTTCGATTGGAAGTTATATCGTTGGGAAGTGTTATCGTGTGTTCGTCAAAATGCAGCATAACTTGCCTTATATTTGTACCTGAATGCTTCTTCTCTGGAATGTTATTTTCGTTTGGAAATGTACTGGATGCAAGATGTATTTGCTTTTCACATACACTATTAATTCTTGCCCGGACAATATTGTATTCAAAAGGACTCAAAAGCCTTGACTGGAAAATTTACAAAAAACGTTTGAGGATAAGCATTATTTCATGAGTTGAAAGTTTTTGTCTTCAATTTTACCAGTTTTATTTAGATTTTAAATTCTACATTCTTTAAAAAAACATTTTTTTATGTACAATTTGATCATTTAAAAATTATGCCTTCGTACACATATATTTCCCTATTTCCTTTTATTTTTGATGGTCCTATGACCCACCTTTTCTGGATAAATACAGAATGAAGATTTGTACTTGTTATCCTATTTTCTCCCTTTCTTAAAAGGTTAGAACAGAGCAAGGAAATTTGAACAGAGACATGGAACAAATCTTTATCAATTCACAAGTAAAATGGCTTACTTTGGTGTCAATTAATATCATAAACCTTTTTCATTTCGAAGTGAGTGTCGCGAAATAGCGCAAATTTATAGGCTTATTGTAGTCATCTTTTTTAAGCAAATATTTGGGAAATATTTTGTCGCATTTTTGCGAATCTTGTTATCGTTAAGTTCCTTTGCCCTCTTTTTCAATACTTGCATTTGTCCCTCCTTGTCATTGCATTTTCTTTTCAACGCATCAATTTCATCCAAATCATCTTACATCTAAGCTCGTTAGACGAAGATTCAGCAGCAGATCACAACGTCCGAAAGATTTCGCCGTTAGAGGTTGAAATTGTTTCTTTGATATTTTTAAGCATTCTGAGTTGATGATTTTCAATTCATTTTTAATTTCTGTTGAGCACTCTTTACGTTACTTTTTGCCTCTTTACGTTTCTCTAGTAGACTTTCTGTATAACGCACCCTTGAGGATTGAACAGACTTCATCAAATCTCTACAAGATAGGAGAAGATCTCGACAGAGTTTGACAATTATCAATGGGTCTTTGATCCCCTTCTTGTGGTAACGCTTCGATTTGGATAAGGTAATACTAAAGTCAAACATCTTGATGAGGATTGGCCATAACTTGATCATTCTTTATAGTAGAAATATGACAAAAGTGAATAAAATATATAAAACAGTAGAAAACTTCAATCAGCACCTTTTAAAACATAACAAACCAGACACTGAAAACAAACACTTCCTTAGTCAATTCGTAATTACCACCAAATGAAAAAGCCAATATAGAATTCACTCTTCGAATTCGATATGAATGAAAAAGTTAAATAATGTCATTCAGAATTGATTTTATATTATCCAAACCTATCTGCCACTTTCTAAACTTCAATCCACCTTGTATCGCAGAATTCAAAGGTGTAGTCAGGTGTAGTTGCTAGATCCCGTAAGTTTAGCATAATCGTCTCGCCTTGCAGGAGAATCATGGAAGAGATAAAATGCACCCTTCATTACTTTCTTCAAATTCCATGGTGTGCTTTCGGAACCTGTTTTGAATGCCCTGTGGATTAATCGAAGGCTACCTGATCCAATATCGATTAACGAGGCCAGTTGATTTTTCTCACGATCAGCTTTGACTTCACAAAGTAGTTTTAATATTGTGTTTGGTCCATCCATAGAGTTTTGGATCATCTTTTTGCTGGCCAATCTCTTTCAAGCCCACGTTAAAAGCAGCTATCAGATCAAAACATCGAGTATGACCAAGAAACATTGATGTACAGTACCGAACTATGACCTTGTTGTCACCTTCTCTCCAATACCAACCATGTGGTGACTAAGATTCATATATCAACTGATTGATCCAGTTTCTTTGTAATACCAGTCGTAAATAAGTATTTTCGTCATATTAGTCAATTTGGTCAATGAAACTAGTTTTCAGTCAGTTGGTATGTGTCTGTTTGTCTTTTCAGTCCTTTCAGTCCTGTGCTTTGAATTATGGTCAGTCGATTGATCGTGTCAACGCGTGTATCGCGTTTTAAAAAATGATTCACCTTGATCAAAAGTTGAAGGACGGACAGTCGTTGTAACTGTTGTGTTGTTTGTTGAAGATGATGAAGCTTGGGGAGAAATGGATTGGGTATCGTCATTAATTACAATCGGCTTGGTGGGAGGCTTTAAAGAAATTAGACATTTTCATATGAAGTGCTATATTCCTCTTGTGTGTCTCGCCAAGTGCATGTTTTTTTAAGGGAACCTATACCCTCTGGCCAAGAGAGAGATCTTTAGTGGATTTACAGACTTTGCAACGGAAAGACATCCATCCAGGTTGGTTAGATCCAGGTTGAAGCCAAACATCAAAACCATCATATGTGTTGTTTAGCCCGTCGTGATTGAAATAAGTTTGTTTTTTTCTATCTGGACCCATGGTATTTTTTACTATTTGCACTAAAGAAAAAATCCAAAGAATGCTGTAATTCTAAATTCTTAAGCCATGCATTTTTTTCTCCACAATTAGAAGAAAGACTTTATTGCAATTTTATTATACCCGCCTTCGGTTACATTGTGATAGTAGAGAGCAAAGCCGGAAACTAACAGGAATAAATTCAACTTTAATATACTGTACATACAAACTAGTCATCAGATCAAAAGCTATATTAGTAGATTGATTGATCAAAATTAAAAGATTCATCTAAAATAAAATTAGTTAGCACAAATAAAGGGGTTCCGACATAAGTTGGCCCCCCAATATGGCACCCCTAAATAGCACACCAAGTGGCATACCTTTTTTTAATAATATTGTGACCCCTGGCAAAATTGAGTAGTGCAGTGAATCTGGTGGTGGAATTGATGGCTCTTGTGAATGTGCAGCAGAAGTTGATGGTCCTGGTGAATGTGGTGGTGAATGTGGTGGTGGTTCTGGGGAATGTGCAGCAGGGGTTGATGGTTATGACGGATGTGATTGTGGAATTAACGTTTCTGATGAACATACAGCAGGAGTTCGTGGTTCTGGTTAATTTGCAGCAGGACTTATTGTTTAAGGTGAATGCGCAGCAAGAGTGGATAGTCCTGGTGAATGTGCAGCAGGAGTTGATGGTTCTGGTGAATGTGCATCAGGAGATGGTTCTGGTGGTGCAATAGGACTTAGTGTTTCTGGAAAATTACGTCCTGCTGCAGAATCACAAGAAACACCAGGTACTGCTGTAAAATAACCAGATCCTTTAGGTCCTGCTGCAGAGTTACCAGAACCACCTGGTCTCATGCTGCAAAATCCCTAGGTCATATTTCAGAATCAACAGACCAATCAAGTCTTCCTGCAGAACCACCAGGCACTGCTGTAAAGTAACCAGATCCTTCAGGTCCTGCTGCAGAGTTACCAGAACCACCTGGTTTCCTGATACACATTCACCAGAACTATTAACTCATGTTGCATATCATCAGAACCTTCATCCATCGCCACATTCACCAGAACCCCCAGTTCCTGAAGCACATTCACAAGAATCATCAGCTCCTACTACAATTTCACCAGAACTATCGACTCTTGCTGAACATTCACCAGAACCATCAACTCTACCATCACATTCACCAGAAACATGGTCCTGCTGCACATTTACCAAAACCATCAACTCCATTATCACATGCACCAGAACCATCAACTCCTGTTGCACATTCACATGGACCATCGACTCCTGCTGCACATTCACCAAAAACATCAATTCCACCATCATATTCCCTAGAAACATTAAGCCCTGCTGCAATTTCACCAGAACCATCAAGTCCTGCTGTAGATTCACAAGAACCATTGACTCCTGCTGCACATTCATCAGAACTATCAACTCCACCATCACATTCACCAGAACCATTAATTCCTGCAGCACATTCACCAGATCCATCAACTCCTGCTGCACATTCACCAAAACCATCAACTCCTGCTGCACATTCACAAAGACCATCAACTACTATTGCACATTCACCAGAAAAATCAATTCCACCATCACATTCACCAGAAATACTAAGTAATGTTGGACATTCACCAGAACCATCAACTCCTGCTGCACATTCACGAGAGTCATCAATTCCAACACCAGATTCACTGCACTACTCAATTTTGCCAGGGGTCACATACTAGGGCTGTACAATATTCTTAAAAAGGTATGCCACTATTGGTATGCCATTTGGTGTGCCATTTAGGGGTGCCATATTGGGGGACCAACTTATGTTGGAACCCCTTCAAAACGTTATTTGGACTTTAAAAGAACGTTGAAAAATGTCACTTGTCTGCTGGCATCTTGTAAAAGATTAATTTCATTTGGAATTCATCACATCTTCTTTTCTTCTAGAATTCATCCCGCATTTCAACAGCAGCAAAAAATCCATGATAGTTTACGACCGGATCTTAAACTCGCTCTACAAGACCACCATCAAGTTGTCAATCAAACCTCAATCCCTACACGGACTCCTCTTGTATATTGGCCAACTGGAAAAGGACTTCATTTCAATCGGCTTGTCAAACGGTTTCGTTATTTTCCAATTTGATCTTGGTTCAGGTCCGGCTTTTATCAAGAGTCAACAAAAAATCCGGACCAACAAATGGGTCACGGTAACAGCCCAACGTGACGGCCCCGTCGGTGTTTTGAAAGTGTCCGGGCAGGGGAAAACAAAGGGCCGGTCTCTGGGTCGCTTCAATGGATTGAACTTAAAGAGTGAACTGTTTGTAGGCGGACACGAAGTATTCGAGAAAGTGTTTCAGCAGACAAAACACGATGTGGGTTTTGACGGGTGTGCTAGTGAACTATTTATTAACGGCGTCAAAAAGGATTTTGGTAGGTATTATTTATTTATCTTATCGGACAAAATTTTACTCACTCTTGTCCGGTCTAAACAGTTTAAAATATTCCAAAACCAATTTTTTAGTCGGACGAATTTTTGGTGCGCCTTTTTGTTGGATACGGTATTCATTCATTTATTACATTTCGTCGCTGTAGAATAATTAAGCTGTATCTCCATTTTTCTCATTTTGAGAAAAAGGCAAAAAACGAAAATAGATTTCGGATTTACGGCTTTTTCTTCTGAAAAAAAATCTTCTTTGCAATCCACTATAACCTTTTTCAGGCAAAAACATATTTTTTCAGATGGAGATATGGCTTTCTTCATCTGAAATTTAAAAACTGCTATTTTAATGATTAGGTTGTAGGGCAACATAGACAAACAAGCCTTAGATTGGAGATACGGCTCTTTTGATCCGAAAATAAAATAAGATTGTGAATATATTTCCAACTCATTTTGTCCAAAAATGGAGTTACGGTTTTTTTATTCTACAGCGACGATTTTCTTTTTTATGGTTTCATTGAGAATTGATGAGAATGGTGGATTTTAAACACAATTTAATTCTAAACACATTACTCGAAGTTATATTAGGGTTCACCGCAGAGTTCACAGCGGTAAGGGAAAACTTTGATAACTCATGGGTTGAGAGTAAAGTATTCTAGACCACGATTTTGAGAACACTTCCTTGTAGAATTATCATGCTATACTAGCCATACACGCCTTTGAATGTCTCCGTCGTTGTCGTTAAGCCAGATAAATCGGGGTGGGGGGCAACGTTGAGTGCAGAAAATGCAAAGGATTTTCGCTTTGAACAAAGGAGACATACAAACAGGTCGCTAGCTACCTTCCTCCTTCGTATAAAACTCGTGTCATAAGTAATCCGCCAGAGAATGACATTTCCCTTTTTTTCTTTCAGCATTTTCTCTAAAGAACTTTAACATTAAACAATGCTCGACATGTGATCATAAAAACTGCTTAAATAAGGGAATTTGTGTTCCCAAATCTACAAAAGTCGGACATGTCTGCCAATGTCCAAAATCATACATTGGACAGTTTTGTGAAGAACGAGTGGAACGTTGTTTCCCGGACGCTTGTCATTCTGGAGGGCGGTGCATCAATAAACCTTTTAATGGATATAGGTGTAAATGTGTGTTGGGACGGTTTGGCAAATTTTGTGAAGAAGGTATATTTTTTTTGTTTTCACGCTGTTTAAAGAAAGTTTAAGATCAATTTCATGCAGACCTTGACATTAACTAATTTGGTTGTTTGGGGAAGTGCACTTATTTTTGAAATGTTAACTTTAAAAACATTTCCTTTCGGTTTCCTGAAAATTCAAAACTATGAAATTTTCGTCCAAATTTTCATTTGAGTTTTCAAAGATTCAATCCCATTCGATCATGAAATTTGGATATTTTCGTCTGGACAAGAAAACCATCTGGCATAAAACACTAGTTGCTAAAGTGTTAATAATGTCAATTGCTAAAATGTCATACTGTTATTTTATCCTTTTTCTTCAGGTGAAGCCATTTCAATACCTTCTTTCAAACGGAGTTCTTATATTACCTATCCTATCCCAAATATTTCACCTGCTTCAATGAAAATATCCATGTCCTTCAAAAGCCTTTCAATGATAGGAAAAT
The DNA here is from genome assembly GCA_032270745.1 of Tiaropsis multicirrata. Classification (NCBI taxonomy): domain Eukaryota; kingdom Metazoa; phylum Cnidaria; class Hydrozoa; order Leptothecata; family Tiaropsidae; genus Tiaropsis; species Tiaropsis multicirrata. The sequence continues at coordinate 6,551 of JAUJPO010045808.1, forward strand.
CAACATTGTTAAGCATCGCACGCTCAACAGTCAACACGTATTTGAAGTTATTTCTTCTAGACGGTAAAGTGGTTTTGGAGTATGACCTTGGTGATGGGCTTGTTCAGTTGGAGAGCTATGAAAGTGTTCCGCCAAGCGAATGGAGCAGTTTGGATGTTGAATTGAAAGGGCGTTACGCTTCTTTGAGTGTCAACCAAAAACAAGCCATCAAGGGTGCTTCTAAAGGGCGTTCTATCTCTCTACAACTTCATACACAAACGCTTGTGTACGTAGGTGGTGAAGAAGGACTAAGTACAGGTCTACACGGGTGCGTCCAGGAATTGCGTATCAACGAACAAAGGATTGATTTGGTGAATAGCTATGTTGAAGCACACCAATTTTCCAGTTGTTATAAGGTATTATTATTGTATGTGCAATCTAAATTTTTTAATCTTGAAATTCAATTTTAAAGAAAAAAACTACTTCGGGGTACTATAATATCAAAAGTATAGTATCAAGGATTCAAGAAGTTATTGTCGGATAGTATGTGCACTAATTGAACTTTGAATCATTACCCAAAACATCATTATTCATATACAAGGTCACCCACCATTGGGTGAAAAAGTTTCTCAATAAAAAAAAAAAAATAATAAGCATTAATGGTGTTTTGCAGTCACCCGTTTTTTCAACAATGTTTAAACGTCCAAATAATGTTTTCTGGATGTTAAAACAAGTATTCTGGATATGTTAAAACAAGTTTTCTGGATGTTAAAACAAGTTTTCTGGACGTTAATAAAACAAGTTTTCTGGACGTTAAAACAAGTTTTCTGGACGTCAAAACAAGCTTTCTGGACGTCAAAACAAGCTTCCGTGCCTGCTGCTGGGATATGCACTTTTCTAAAGAGTAAAAATGTAACTCAAATCAACCAGTTTTAGAAAGAGAAAATTTTTTGAAATTGTCAATGTTAATCTATATGTGTAATTAGTAAACTGTGTACTAGCTGACAAACCACCCACTAAAAATGAAAAATTCAAAAAAATCCTGTTGAGGATGTCGATTTTTCTTAACACCAGCCCCTCTGGATATCCGTGCTAATTTCGAACACCCCTGGATATCCTTAGTCTTCAAATTCTTACCTTCTCGATATCCTAGGATATTGGAAATTCCAAACACCCTGGATATCGTATATCCTCAACAGCAGGGGGTATGTATTTTTTTCTGGAAAAAGACACTGGACCTGGACTTTTTTTTATCTACGTAAAGTACTGACTCTATCTATCTTCCTGTCTATCTTTAACTAAACTTAACTCCTATAATTGTTTCCAGGTTTTATCACCGTGTCTTTCGCAACCGTGCGTCAATAACGGGAAATGTGTTACCATTGCTGCCGGAAAATTCCATTGCGCATGCCCAGAAGGTTTCGAAGGGAACACGTGCGAGAGAAGAATCAAAATGTGTGGGAAATATTTTGGATGCAAGAACAGCGGACAGTGTTGGATGGATCGGTTGTCCGGTAATAAAATGTGTAGGTGTCCGATCGGATATGATGGTGAATCGTGCACTAAAAGTAAGGATTTTGGGTAATTCGTGATATGAAAACATCCTTAAAACCTGGCTTGATTTTTGAAAATTCAAAACTAGTAAAAACACCATGATATTTAGGTTTATGTTTTTGGATAAAAGATTACACACGTAATAGGTAGCATAAACTGTGGTGAATCATGCATTAAAAGTAAGAATTTTGGGTATGAATTCATAGATTACGTAGTCTACTAAAACATCCTTAAAAGTCGAATCTTAGCAAGCCACTAGTTTAATTCCTGTTAAAAATAATCAACCAAACTAGAGAAAAACACCAAGATGTTTCCTGTCTTAAATGATGACGTAATGGGTATCTTTTTGGATTGGAATGAATGGATATCAAACCTTTCAAAAACTTTTTATTAAAGTTTTTGATCTAGAATCGTACCTGGACTCCTTCTTCCTACATATTCGTTTCTCTAATTTTTATTCAACCAAAACATGGCTACGACATAACTTTTAACGCTGGTTTTAAAAATGGGCTTACGTTGAGCGAGATAAGTCGGGGTATGACTGCGAGTACAAAAGTGGAAAGGAGATTTTGCCTGAAACAAATAAGACGAGTTTTTGCGGGACAACTTTCGTGGGTCCCTATTTGCCGTTCTTCTTCGACTCTTCTCACTCAACGTTTAATTTAACTAATAATGGGGTTTAAACCAGCAACACTTACCCAGCAGAAACGGGACGTTGTTTCAACGTCAGAACGTTATTTGGACGGCGTTGAAATAGTGTTCGAACAATACGTTTTTATTCCAGTGATCGACATTAAAGAGACGATACAATTTTCACATGGCAGCTATTTGATGTATCCTAAAAATACGATACGGTACGAAAGTATTTAGTCTTTGTTTAAAAGGATTTTTTGAGTTGTTTTTTTATTTACCCAACAACCATTCTGATATCAGAGTATTACCTCGTGTTTATCGTTCGTTATTATACTCTGTGCATATTGTCTGTTTTGTCCTAAATTTCCCTGCGGAGAAGTGTAGAAATTTAATTTTTCTGTTGCCGCCTCAATAGACCTGTTTATAAATTACATCATGAACAACGACTGCCTCATTTTCATACAATTACCAAGGTGATTATGTCTCACGAGACTCAAAATGACACATCTATCAATGGATTCAAGTTTTGACGAGCTCCCTTGGGATTCGGTTGACATAGCGCCTAATTCAAAACGAGGCAGTCGTTGCTCGCTTCGTAATTTATGAAAAGGTCTATTTCCCACAAAATTTCAGCCGCCCTTCAACGCACTTGTTTACGCTGAGTTTGAAAAATCTCAAACTAGAAATTGCGAATAGAAACACACCCTCTACGGAAATGACCGTTTGGATTTTCCGTACTCTAAGGACCCGAATAATAAGGGGGCCTAATAAAAGGGGGGTCCGAAATTTCTGTAAAATATAATAGACGGGGGGTCTGAATAAACAATGGGGGTCCGAAAACAGTGAAAAGAAACATCTTAGAGTGTAGCGAAATGGAGGTATAGAAAATTCGAAAATGCGTAAAACATGGTCTACACTATAATTGTTTTCTTGCACAATTTCTTGTTGCCCGTTTATTCGGGGTCCTTAGAGTAGATATGGTAGAGTATATATGATTATTTTCAGCTGAAGTCTACCTAGCTATTTGAAACATTTGTAATAAAGACCCGCTTGTCGTCGCGATTTATCTCTGGGGACTGAAATTCGCCAGGGAGACTATTTGGGATTAACAACCTAGAGTTTCGTTTATGATGTTGAAGATAGAGAGGTCATGTGACCATCAAATATTTTCTCTTTTCTTAATAGAACCGTGGAAGACAATTTGATTCGGATATCCATTAGGACGGAATCTACGAACAACGGATTGATTCTATGGTACGGACAAGCAGCACGTATCAGCCCTGACTTCTTCTTGATTGGGATAAGATCAGGGCGTATTGAAGTTCAATATGAACTAGGTAGTGGACTTGCTGAAGGAAGAACTAAGAGGTTGTTTAATGACGGACAGTGGCATGATATCATTTTGAAAAGGTACTTGATGACCCAACAGGCACAGAACGATGTCTTGATGTCCCAACGTTCTGTATCTACTGGGTATTTGATGACTTGATGATTTTTACTTGATGACTTGAAGACACACGTACTGTTTTTACTTTTTTTGTTTGGAACAGTTTTACTCTCTTTTTGTTTGAAATATTAAGAAGAAAAAAAAACGTACGGATCCAAATAATACTGGTTTCACTTTTGGGCACATTTTGTTTTACATAGTCAGCATGACTGATTTGATCTCATTCAATTTTATATCAAATCGCACACTCTATCTGAAAATAATCTTACTGAGTCTTGTTAAGAAATTCAAAATTACCTTTATCGGACACATTTAATTCGAACACAATTTTATCGGACAATTTAATCACTTTTGTCCGACTTGTCACTTTATGTTGGTCTCTCTTCATCTTTTAAACGAACGAATCTACGAAAAATATTTCTATATTTATTGATGTGAATACACAGAACATTTTCTTCGAAGTACTTTTTTTACTGCGGTTGCCACTTCTGGGCGTGGGGGCGTGGGGGCGTAGGGCGTAGTAATGGGCTTTTCCAGAGAAAATCCATATTCCCACTGTTGAGGATGTTGATTTTTCTTAACACCAACCCCTCCTGGATATCCGTGCCGAAAACCCCTGAATATCCTTGGTCTTCAAATTCTTACCCCCTGGATATCCTAGGATATTGAAAATTTCGGACCCCCGCCCTATATCCTATATCCTTAACAGGGGGGATACGGACTTTTTCTGGAAAAGCCCAATTTAAGTTTACACCAATACCTAACCCTAGCCTTTAAATTATAACTATATATTTCTACGCTTGAAAATTTTTGTTGTCTTCGAATAGATTTATTTGTTTCAATTCGAATGCTTCTATATTTTTTTTTATTTTCCAGGGATGGTTCTATGCTGAATGTTCGAGTTGATGGACGCGCTGAGTTGGAAATAAAAGCTCCAGGATCAAATAAAAACTTAGATGTATTCTCTGTCCTTCATCTAGGTACTCAATTATTTTACATAAATCTTAATTCCCAAAAGTTTATCAAAATTGTTTAAACTGAATTCAATTCCCTTTGGATTTTCTCAAACGAAAATTAAATTTTTAATGTAAGTTCTATTTTCCCAAAAGTCTTTCAAAATCTTTTAAACTGGAATTTTTTACCACTGGTAAACCTGGTACATCACTCTACAAAGAAAGAAATCAGTCAAATTGTCCTTGTGACGGGAAGAGTTATAGATTGTAAGTAAGATTTTATTGTCGAACAACAAGGGTCTGAAGAAGAACCGTTGTTAATTGTGTAATAGTGAATGCAACTCGAATACGAGTTGCCAACGACCAAAACTAAAGCTCAAAAGAAAGGTTTGAATTGAAACTTATTTCTTCATCACGTTAGTGTGGTATAAAGCGATCGTTTACCAACCTCTTTGTCGATTTTGAGGGACTAGATAAACAACGGCGAGGTCTAAGTCACCAGAATGGGAAACATCTAGCGTGTTTCCAGAGGTAATGGTAAATGATGTCTTTGAAGCACAGATTTCGTCGGGAGGTTTCTTCTACAATGATCGGTTTGGCCAAAGTCATGATATATTAGATTAGCTTTGAATCCCTCCCCACCTGGAGGGAGGGTGTTTTAAAGATAATTGCTTCACTGAGTATGGTCAACTCTCCAATAATTAGTGAACCATTGGGGAGGTGTCACCTAACAAGAAGTTTGTGGCATTCGGAGAGTTATTGTGTTTAATTTTGTTTCCAAAAATATTGTATGAGCTGGTTTCACACTCACAAACATTGTTGTAGGTTATTCAACTGTTCAAACTATTTAAAATGTCCTCTGCAATCGAGTTGGTCACACTTCCTTAACTTGATTGTTTGCCTATGATGCAGTTGAAATCTGGTCCACTAAAGGCCATTTTTTAGACGTTTTTGTTGAAATCGAGATTTGAAAGAGTTTTTAAAGAGGTTTGATTTTTACAGTAAAATTGCACTTTTCTATTGAAAGAAAAATCACATTCTGGTCTGTAAAATACACAGTATTTATCCAGAACCCCTAAAATTTGATACAAAGGTTTGTAAACTTATTTACTTTTCGTACTCTTCGTACGAAATTTCATGACTAAAGTATGTAAATTTTTAGAGATATCATTTACCCAAAGCACATTAACTACACTAGTTACTTGACATCTGGGGCAAAATTCAATGGTCTGTAAAAGTTGACATCCTTTATTATCCTAAGTCTTCCAAAAGCAATATTGAATATAAGGAAAAGGTTTGATTTTTACAAAATAATTGCAATTTTTCGAAAAGAATTCCCAATTCGGTCTGTAAAATACACAATTTCACACCAAGTCACCCAAAAACTGACCAACATGTTTTTACAGCCTATTACAAAGTTCCATTACAGTAAAATATCAATTTTTTGAGTTATAGAGAAAACAAGTCACCTACCCCAGGGAAAATCGGGACAATTTTCTTCAACCAAACCTTCCTCCAGGCCTCTTACCCTGCATTGATCCTACATGGCTAGCCTAAAAACCATCGAGATTCTCAAAATAAAGGGATGTTGAATCCCAAAACTGATCTCTTTTTCACCTCCGGTAGGGAAGGTGTCCCATATTGCCTGGTCTTTGTACTAAAAGTACCAAGATTATTAGAAAAAGAGCAGTCAAAATAGGCTGTTTTTCGGTCTTTTTAAGCAAATGTCTTTTTTTTTACGATGATTTTCTTAATCTTTCATAAGCTAATTTTTTGTTCGTCTTGACATTTTCTTTCATTTGATATATAATATTTGCATATTTTGACAACTTTTATTTCGGACATTTCTTTCCGGACATGTCCGACGTTAACTGTCCGGAAATACGGTTTCCCATGTCCGGATCAATGGGGCGTTTTTTGGTAACTCATGAAACCTTAGGGAACCTCTGTGAAAATTTTCAGCTTGTTGGGAATTTTGTCCAGGTTTTGATGAAATTTTAGCTAATATTCTTCTGGCCTATTCTAAATTTTCTCAAACGCGATAATATAATCACATGTAAAATCTTTGAGATTTTCTGGAACCCCTCTGAATTTTCTCAAACGATATGGAAATCACATTATGTAAAAAACATAATTCAAATTTTTAGTCTCCAAATTCTTTGAAACCCATCTTTTCTCATCTCAAAGTCCTGAAATCACAATTTTTTATGTCAATGTAATGGGCTTCACTGATTATATCCATCCATTCTGAATATCTTCTCACCCTCCCCCTAAATTTAAATTTTTTATCTTCTTTTTCTACTAGGTGGTGCAGCTGATGTCTTTCAAGTCTCGCGCCGTAAATACGCACGTGGATTTGTTGGTTGCGTACGTAATTTCTACGTTGAGAAACGTAAGATGAATTTTCACAAGGACCCACAAGTTGGAGCTAACATCAATACCTGTTAAGTGAAATATATATTTTGTTTCTTGTTTTATCATTATTTAAGACTTTGTTATACTACAAAAATTATTATTTTTCGACTGTAAAGTTTTAATCACAGAAAGAAATAGAATCTATGTTTTTTTTTAATTACTTACCTCTCAGATTCTTCTATGCATGATTTCAATTTACCAATAAATGACTAATTTCGATATTAGTATAAAGTCATCGACTTTTTTAATTGGTTGCTCAAGCCGATTCTCTTCAGAAATTATCATCAGAAGGCTTAAAAGTGTTCTTAACATGTTCTTATCTACTCTACTAATATGTACTCTGTGTTAAATATAAAGTGGGGTTCAGAGACGCATAGTGGGCACCACCCCCCCCCCCCAGGGTTTTTGGGAGGGTTAAACTTTTTTAGTGGCATGGGGTTGGACATTTTCTTTTGTTATCAAAGGAATTTCTACTGTTCTTTTTTTAGGGGGGGGGGGGTTTCAAACCCTCTTCCCACTAAGACTCGGTTCATTTAAAAGGATACAATGCAAAAAGGGAACTTTGGTTTCTTATCCTTGATATAACGCGTTCAAACAAATACCAGAAATCAGAAGTTTCCAATTACAAAACACAAACAAAGTTATTGTTAAAATTTGACAAAAAAAACTCAAAAAGCCATAGGAAAATTAAGTAAGTGACTATAGTTGTTGTTTTACTTTTGTGAAGACAAGAGACAAGATGGCTCACTTCGTCGTTATTTTTACATTATTTGTGGCAATCTTTTCAGGTCAGTAATTAATTTAGAATTCCTCTAAAATTTTGATATATAGGATCATTTTACTCCCTGTCTATCTAGCAGAAAGACAATTATATACAAATCTTTATTTTCAAATGACTAAGCTCAAGAAATTCTATTGTATTTCTCATTCTCATTCTTCATATTCTCATAAAATCCCATTCTCTTTTTCATCCTGCTGGTTTGAACAATTTAAAAAAGGGGGTTTCTCATAATTTACTGCGGGTATTTTACATTTCCAATCCCCGGACAAACGTTTTTTGGGGTAAGCTGGAGTTTTTATAAGATCGCTTCAAGATCAGTTTACTTTGATTATCATTAATGTTGCTTTCTTAAGAAAATCAACGACATTCTTTAGTTATGTGTACAAAGAGCAAGTTTAACAAAACAAGAACAGATTGACCCCCGAAATTACCTCCAGGCATCACAAATTTACCCCCGAACATGATTCAATTTCACACCATTACCCTCGAACACATTTCTTAAACCCCCTTGCAAAATTGCACAATTATTTTCTGGAACAGCCGAATATGGTATTTTATATTTTTTTTCAGTTGAAGTTTCACCAAAAAGCATCATCGTTTCACAAAAAAAACTTGCATCAGACAGCCCAGGATGTGGTACAGAAACCATGCCTTGTCAAACCATCAAATATGCCATCGATTCCATAGCTTCTGATGGAGATGTTGTCTTGATAGATGGTGGTTGTGACAGTTATAAATATACAATTGACAACACAATCGTTATTGACCGACAAATGACCATAACAGCTCTGGAGCATAACCAAGAATGCAATTATCCAGTTCTTACGACTACAACCAGCACATCAAACCCTGGAGGCTTTGCCATGTTTGACGTTCGATCCAACTTAAACATAAGTTTTCTAAGATATACCATGGAAATTTCGGTTTCGACTTATTCGAGCATCTTTTCTTTAAATGCTACAGATTCTAGTCTACTGGTTCAAGTCAGTGATTCTGTTATATCTAACGTTAATGGAAATGTAATTTTCGTAACACCAAATAGTACTGTCAGGTTTAAACGTTGTAACATCACCGATATAAATATCAACGATATAACTACCGGGTTTTATAGCCTTCGGAATGTGATATCGGGAAGTCGAGTGTTCTTGGAACAATGTAAAATTAGTGATATGAATAGCCCTATGTTGTTTGTTTTTTTTCGATTTGAAGAATTGTTAATCCGTGATACCTCCTTTGGCTTTACTAATTTTGTTTTAGACATGGGTTTAAGTTATGGTTGCGGTATTAGTTTGATAAATTGCTCACTTCATCAGACATTTATTTACTTATGGGGTGTCAATTCTTTTATTATTCTTCATGGTATAGAGATCGGAAAGGATAGTCAAATAAAATTGGAAAATTTGAGGAGTGCTAACATAACGGATGTTTCTATTACCGTTGGCGATATATATGCATTAAATTTTGTTGAAGTGTCGGGTGCCTATTTGAACGGACTGATTTTGGTAGATTTTACCATGCATGCTTCGACAACTTCGACTATTGTTGCAATATTCAACTCACTTCTTATCATGGATTCTGAAATCAAAACTATCTCTGATGGCCCTAATGTGCATCTTCATAAACTTTCAATGCAACATTTTTTCAGCGATGGGAACATCACATTTAAAGCGGATGAACTAAAGTCACTACAAATTAGTGACTATAGCAATATAATTGTAGGTCCTGGTCACGTTGAATACAACATATCATGTTCACCCAATTTCAAAACTGATTTCTTTAGTGATAATGATAATAACCTATTGATCATTATATGTACACCTGTCTCAAGTCAATATTACACACTTGCAGCTTCGAACGTCTTCTTGAATCAAACAACTCAACACTTCGCAACATCTCAAAATACACAACTTCAAAAATGTCCATTCGAAGCTCAGTGTGGTGATGGTCAAATAACCAATAAAGAATTATATTGGGGAATGATAGAAGATAAAACAGGCTTCATAAACAGCTTTGGAGATTTGGTTACGGGGTCATCGATCATTTTCTACCCTTGTCCGGAATTGTATTGCTGTCCGATTGGTGAAAATTGTGGTGGAAAATATGATTTGTGTTCAAGAGGAAGAAAAGGAACTTTATGCGGTGATTGTGAAGATGGATTTGTTATTCCGATTATCGGGTATGGTTGTATGCCGGAAAATGATTGTGACATCATAAGTTTTGTTGTTATCTTGTCGGTATTAATACCAGTATGGTTATTGGTGCTCAAATATGTAAATGTGTTATTACGAAAA
>JAUJPO010045819.1:0-16601 GCA_032270745.1 Tiaropsis multicirrata
GAAATAATCAACAAGTAGAAATAATCAACAAGTAGAAATAATCAACAAGTAGAAACAATCAACAAGTAGAAATAATCAACAAGTAGAAATAATCAACAAGTAGAAATAATCAACAAGTAGAAATAATCAACAAGTAGAAACAATCAACAAGTAGAAATAATCTACAAGTAGAAATAATCAACAAGTAGAAATAATCTACAGGTAGAAATAATCTACAAGTAGAAATAATCAACAAATAGAAATAATCTACAAGTAGAAATAATCAACAAGTAGAAATAATCAACAAGTAGAAATAATCTACAAGTAGAAATAATCTACAAGTAGAAATAATCAACAAGTAGAAATAATCTACAGGTAGAAATAATCAACAAGTAGAAATAATCAACAAGTAGAAACAATCAACAAGTAGAAATAATCTACAGGTAGAAATAATCAACAAGTAGAAACAATCAACAAGTAGAAACAATCAACAAGTAGAAATAATCTACAAGTCTTAGAAATAATCTACAAGTCTTAGAAATAATCTACAAGTAGAAATAAATAAAGACAATCTTCATTCACTTGTAGTTTTATCTCCTTATAGGAAGCTATCCAGTATCGCCAAGGGTGTGCAAGTTTGATTAACACACTTGAACAGAAAGTGGATCCCTTCGATTTAGATGTTTTCATATCACATATTGATAAAGCCGTTCAAAAGCAATTACAACGCTCCAGTGTAAGTATTGATATCGAACTGTTTCCAATCAAATATTTGTTGTTTAACCTGATACTCAGATGGTGAATTTTCTATCGGTGCGTTAAAACTCTAAAGACGCGATGAAAATAACCATCTGAGGAATAACACAGTGTCTAGTGATACAACTTTTTTAATTGTGCCATTCTGCTCAAAACTATGTTTTTTTTATTAACTTTGCGCTTCATTTGAAAATTATCGTTAATGAGCCTTGGTAAATACTGAACCGAATTTAAAAAGTTATACCTCAAAGTTTAAGTTAGACTTTCCACTGTCTAATAAAATAATACTAATCAGAAAATTTCTTTTTCGGCAACAGGAGGCCGCCAAACACCGAAACTTTTTTCTGGGACACCCGGTATGGTATTTTGTGAAAGAAAAATTGCTTATAATTTTTTTATTACACGCCAATTAATAAGTTGATTAAATTTATCATATAACCATCATATAACTCCCTGCAAGTCTTTCGAAAATGTCTGATCAACGAATTATTCACAAACAGAATTTATTTTTTTAAAAACAAGTCAAAAATTTTGATCATCCGCGAAATATTTGAAAACAGCTCGTCCGCAAGCTGAAAATTAGTTCCTGCGGTATGCTCAAATTTTCTCATTATTAAAGTTAGCCTTTTTAGCAATTCATCGGATTGCGGTTCTCGCTTTCATTTCCATATCTTGCATTTGTTTGCCACGGAAATAACGTGTTGTGTTCTTTTCCGATCGAAACAGCATAAAGTAAATCTTTTTACCATATATGAAAGACAAATATATGGTTATGTTACCTAACAGTGTCAGCACTTGAACCTTGGAAACGTCTTGAGGATTTTTCCGTGAAAGTTGAATGGGATACATGACAAGAAAAAACAGTGTTGTAGTTAAAGTAGCATATGTGATCGACATTGCTTCGTTAATGTGGCCAGGTAGATTGCGGCACCGAAAGGCTTGCAGAAAACAAGCCATTTGTACGCATATCAGGAAACCAATTACAACACTGGTGTGCAAATCTGTGTTGCAATAAATCAAATTCTGAAAAGTCTGGAAATCCATTAATTCGTTTGATGCTGGTGTGATCTGTTTAAACATAATGAAACACAAGGCCAACGATATAAGTAGATTGATGATGACAATAAACATTTGCGTTAACGTGGTTTTTAGGACTTGGTTGCCACCAGCACGGGTTTTGGACAGGAAAGCACAAACCAGTTTGTTTGATTTTACAGAAAGAATAGAAACGATAAGGCTGTATAGTATAGCAACAACACATGGTCGAATGGTGCATACGTTCTTCGAAGGTACCGCGAAGTATGTTAACGGGAAGACAACATATGACAGCAAAATAAATGATAAATGTGAAAAGGTTAACATTTTGTCTGACATTTTGACGCATGGTGTTTCTCTATTTCGTATAAAAACAGCAATGATGAACAATGTTGACGAGAAGCCGATAGTTGACAAAAGAATGGCTATAATACCTGATGTTGTATCTGACCAATCATCCACTCTTTGAAATGGATCGAAACATTTCGTTTGGTCTCGATTGGTAATTTTGTATCCAGGACATTTAATACACGGTCCATCCCCAAAAAAGTCTTTGATCAGTTCTTCAGGACATTGAAGACAATAATATCCATGCTCTTCAAACCATCTGGTTTTTGAACTTGGGAACTCTCCGTAAGTTTTAAAATGGCCAGGTGGACAGATAATTTTGTTAGAGGCACATTTTGATTCAAAGTATCCTTCATCTTTTAGGTACTCAACGTATGGCTCCATTGTTTCATATCCCTGGTATTTCTGAAAATGTCGACGATTATTTTCAATATTCTCGAACACCTGACTTTTCCTGTAGGCATATAGAGTTTTTTCACGCAATAAGTCTGTCCTGTTCGGATAATGATTTTTATTAAAATAAAACTGTGCCATCATAACCGTAATGAATATATAGTCAAGGCGAATAGCGCTGACCAGTCTTTCCCATGGAACGCTGTTTAATAATTCAATGTTATATCTGCCTATCACAAACAATTCTTTCCGGATGAAATTCACCACAGAAGTACACGCCGATAGATAAATTTTAGAACACTGGTTTTGGTCAAATCCAATAAACAAAAAAAATTTTCGCCAAGGAGTTAAGGCGTCGTTCATATATTCCTGTGTGTATTTTTTAATAGTGCTTCTCAGACCGGAACCAATAGCAAACACGATTTTAGTTACATTAGCTTTGGCATCAAAAACATCCAAAGTCTGTTTCCATGTCTCCTTTTCATTCAAGCGTATCTCGACAACTTTAATACAAGTTTGTCTGTCTATTGTAAAACTTTCAATAATCTGCCTCAGCAATAGCAAATCTGTTGGGAGCGGTCCGTTTTTGATAAAATGAAGGATAAGAATTTCGCTCCAATTTGCTTTGATCAAAGTATTTTGAATGAACAAAGATCTCATATCAGAAACCGGTTGAAATAACTTGTTTTCCACGGATAATGAATTATTATCAACGTCGTTAGCCACAATTGGAATTTTGGTGAAACTCATCAATCTTGCGAGCAATACATTTAAATGGTAAGGAAGATAAGTGTAAATGATGGCAATGTTGGTTTGCTTGTACCATTTAGTGACGTTGATTGGATGCCCGGAATGCTTAAATAACACAAGAGGATTTTCAACGATGTAAAAACTATCATCCATAGCAAGGGATAATACTAAGGATGTTAATCTTTCCCCCTCACTCAAACTGTCGTTGTATTTATCATCGCATAACTGGATAAATTGATGCGTCTTTGGCGGTAATTTATACAATTCCAACCATTTATTAAGCTTTTCTTCAGTATCAAGCTCTGTAAGCTCTCTTCTGCCGTTTATTTTCTGAACAACCCTAAGATTTTGATTTTGCGAACAGTTATTGGTTATGCTTAACACTTTAAACTCGAATGAAGCCTTGCATTCTCTAAGTTCATAGATCATGAGTATCATTAGAATCATCAAAATTATATTAAATTCCATCATGGGTTATTCGTTTCGTTTGTCGATCCGTTGTGAAAGATTCAAGCATTGGTCGCTTAAATGAAATCTTGTTAAAAAAAAACAAAAATAAAACGAATGAAAGAGCAGCTGAAACTTTTAAAGAATCTGAGAAAAAGCCCTGGTCAAAAAACTTAGAACGAACTTGCAAGATCTTAAAGTTTTTTATAAGATCTTGTTTGGTCAAAACTTACTAAGTCTTGTACGCTCCTGCAAAATCTTGCAGGTTCGTGCACGAAGTTTTAAGAAAAACTAGTAAGATTTTGTCAGAATAGTATAAGTTATTGTAAGCTTTTGCAAGTACTTACAAGATCTCATTAAGGTTTTGTCGAAAGGGTGCAAGATTTTTTAAGAAATTGCAAGTTTTCGCAGTAATGGGACCAAGATTTCGTAAGAAATTGAAAGATATTACAATTGTTCGCAAGGTTTGGTCGAGATGGTTCAAGATTTCATAAGAAATCGAAAGTTCTCACAATTATTCATAAGGTTTGGTCGGAAGTTCGCAAGATTTCAAAAGACATTGACAGTTTTCACAATTATTCTTAAGGTTTGGTCGAAAGTTCGCAAGATTTCATAAGAAATTGAAAGTTCCTACAATTATTCATAAGGTTTGGTCGAGATTTAATAAGAAATTGAAAGTTCTCACAATTATTCATAAGGTTTGGGTCGAAAGGTCGCAAGATTTCATAAGAAAATGAAAATTTTAAAGTGAAAAAAGTTTGAAAAGGTTTAGTTTACTTTGTTGGTTATATTATATTATAATCTTTGTTAGTTATATTAGTAATATTTACACGTATTTACATATAATAGTTAAAAGTTGCAATGTTCCAATCCTAATCCATATCGATTATTTCTTCTTGGTTCCTCTTTTTGTTCTGCTTCCTTATGTTTCGCATATCGCGACATGTTTGGTTGATGCTATCTCTGCAACATTTCCATATGTGATCTGCTTTCATGTCGGCATTTGGAGCATGCGTTGGGTATTGATGTTTGACCAATCCTGAAGTGAATAAGATGAAGTTGTCATTAAGCGAAAAGCATAAAACGATTTTAGATAACTGTGCAGATTAAATATTCGAAAAAAAGGAAATAAATTAAAAGACCAATACAAGTAGATTAAATTTGACAACACGTACTCATTAACAGTTCCAGGCGTTCCGCCTCCAATGCTTGAAGGTGTTTTATGTCACGTCCTCCTTTGGGATCAATTATTCCAATTCGCATTTCGTCGTGTGACCAAAGTTTTCTTGCAATTGTATTTGCGTAGATGGTATGTTTCTTATGTCGAGAAAACTTCAGGTAATTTGTGCCCATGTAAGACTGCAAAAGAGATATTGGCGTATGAACAAGGGAGAACATAAATAACATGAAGGCTAATTTTAAAGTTATTTGAAAGGAAGGGTTAAAATGGATTACCTTAAGGAAACTACTAAGACCTTTGAATTTAAAGTTTGAGGGGAGAGGCAAAGGCAAATGCTTTAACAATTTTCACCAACAGATAGACGAGGAATCAAATATAGTGATTAATCCATTCGGAGCTGTCATATTTTCTAAAACTAGCAAGAAACATTCAATCTGGCGTTAGTACGGAAACCAGGGCCGTACAACCTAAGTGGGATGTGTTTATTTAGTTTCAAATCTCACGACATAGATTTGTTTCTAGCCTTAGGCGGCTTGGATTCTGAGACAAAATTACTTACAAAGTCTTCTTCGTTGATCTGATTCACTGGTGCATTATTGGCAAGATATTCGTGCTGACCTTGTAGAAGTATCTGTCAAAAGATGAACATAATTGAAATATCTTTTAAAGGAAGAAATTTTGGTGCAAAGAAAGTTTCTTTTTACCGCCTAATTTCCTTAAAACTTTTTTTGCTGATTTTGCTTTCATTTTTGACCCTAAATATCCCACAACCGCCAAATTAAATTCCCACCAAAATTTCTTCCTTTAATGTCCTTTAAGGTATAATTTTACAAATCGCCATGTAAGATCAGGTCAAATTAAAAGCCACCTTTCCCAGTTTTTCCATACTTACTTTAACATCAAGCATGGTTTCGTTAAATTTTTCCACAGCACGATTGTTTGCTTTCTGTTGTTCGACCAGTTGCTTCAAGAGTTCTTCAATCTGAATTGAAAATGTAAAGTAAACTTAATATTTAATGAAGTTTTCAGTGAGATGAATTAAATATCTAAATCTAAAAGCGATAAAAAAAGACGATTTCTAATATAATGTTTAATATGTTAACATATAAAAATATTCTGTGCAGAACAAATAACTTACAGTGTTTCTACCAGCTGCAAAGGAATTATTGGAAGCACTTTTAACATGAGGAGTCGACTGGCTTTGGGGTGATTTTAACTGGCGATTGGATGTAACATCTTTATTTTGACCAAACGTTGCAATTGGTGGAGGAACATTGTTTACAAGTTCCACTAAAAAAGGTAATAAAATAAAAATAAAAATAAAAGATTTCTCAAGAATTCTTTATAGATATAATAAAACTTTTTATTTAATGTATCATTTGCACTGAATATGACTAAATGTCCATGCTTAAATTCTAAATCGAGATTCAGAATTGTTTGCCAGTTTTCTAGATAAAATAAGTGGTTTTGATTACGTTTTGCAAAAATTTTATTGAGAATGAATGTTCACTCAAAATCAATGCTAAGAGAACTTACCAGCAAAGTCTTCTTCATCTTCCAAACCACGACTTGCAGACTCCCCTGATCGCTTTGTTTTGCGTTCTAAATTAGATCACAAAGAGATGATTGCATTTTGCAGCATTCCAATTTTGCGTTCCAAGAGAAAAAGTGTATTTCGAAGCATTTAAATTTTGCGATTTCAAATCGTTGAAAGGTAAAAATAGGGTTTCTATGCCCTAAAGACAGAACTTTCATGTTTTAGTTAGGTAGTCGAAAATGTTCCCAAATTTTTGTAATTTTCAAATAAATCCTTTTGCGACATAAGCACCCATAAAAAGGTAACATTAAAAATGACATTTTTGTCCATTCGCATTAATTAATTCCGCAAATCATCACGGTACTAAGTGTCATGCGTGCCATGTATTAACTGACTGACCCCCCTGAATGGACAAACTTACTTTTGCGGGACATAATATCCTCATCCGAGCTTTCACTATCAGTTCTTCTATCAACATCACTATCAACATCTTTTTGTGGACTTGACACGCTTTCAATCAGTTCTTCTATCAACATCACTATCAACATCTTTTTATGGACTTGACACGCTTTCAATGACACTTCCATCTAAATAAATAAATAAATAAATTTTGAACTGTAAATGCATCATAGCTTCTTAATTCAACACCCCCTTAATAGCTACCCCCGAAAGTATTTTTTGTGAGGGTGAGCAATTAGAAGATTGGTGCTCTTTTTGGCCATGAGATGACTTTTGACCAAAATTTTCCCTAAAAATGAAAACTGTCAAAATTTACCTTTAAGGAAGAAATTTTGGCGAAATGTAATTTGGCAGTGGAATACTTAGGGTCGAAAATGAGGGTACATAACAGTTCAAATTTGGCAGATGCATGGCGGAAAATAAATTAACTTAATTTCTTCCTTGCAGGTAATGTCAAAATTACTGAACTTTTTGTTCAGTCTTAGTCAAATTGGGCCAAGTAGATCAAGATATAAAAAGTGCACTCGCTACCAATTGTGGATTCTCCGTTTTCTTTTCTAATTTGTTTTTCCAATTGTATCTCTTCCTCTTGACATTCTTCTTCAGACCCTGAAGATATAACAATATAGTATTCATACCAAATTTGGTCTTAAAGTGACATATGCCTTCTTATACTCCTATATTAAGGAAAATTGTCACAAGCTAATACTTTGAACAGTATTGACTTTTAAAATTTTAAAAACAAATGATTACTAGATTAGACTTTGCTAACATAAAGTGTTTAATCTACTCGAGAGACCAGTTTAAGACAAGTCTAAAATTCAAAAAAGACTATTGAGGGAAAAAAATTTCCCCAAACATTTCTGTTTGATAGTCGTTATTTGCACATAAAAAGACAATGTTATTGTTTTTCAGGAGATTGTTAAAATATAGGAATATTTCCAAAAATTGCAATACTCAAGGATACCATAGAGATTTTATGGTTTCTTTAAAAAGATAAGAGCTAAAATATAAGTAGGGGGTTAGGATCCTTCTTACAAAAAATTAATGAGGCATAAAAATGCAAATTTTAGAGGCTTTAACTCTTCGGGTACTAAATTGATTTACAAAATCATGAAATACAAGTATCTTAATTAGAATGAGAATTTGTTTCAATATCTAAAATTAACCCTATACTCAGTATTATTCATATCTGAAGGCAAACTGAACATGGAAAAAGGAAATCTATTGAAGGAAAATAAAAAAATTAATGAAAACTAATTGACACTATCTACACAAATACAGACACGCATAGGCAAGATTAGCATGCTACTTTATGACATCATCACAGATGCACCCAAAGAGTTAATGCTTGCAGTTTAAAAGCTTACCTAGAAATACCTACATTCAGTACCAAGCTAAATTTAATTCACGTAAAGCACGAAATTATACCAACAGGGGAACTAAAAAAATAAAAAATATATTGGTTCATGTTTATTTTGACGAATTGCCTTAAGTTTTTTGCCAAAATATTATTGTATCGTTCAGCTGATACAATTGTTTGTATTATTCAGCTTAAAATGCTAATTTTAGGGTTAAATTTTAATATGCAAGGTTTTTATGTTTCACTGCATTTAATTCCGCGGTTGACACCTAAAACCGTGAAATTAAATGCTGCGAAAATATCTTACCGCAAAAACTTTTCCCTTAAGGTAGTGCTTCAACTGGATATAACTTTATGACCTGAACAATTTAAGGTACTTTAATGAGATAAATTATGGAAATTTCACTAATCGAACTAATCCATACTTATTTAATGGAACTAATTAAATCCTTTTTTCGCGAAAATTGCAAGTATTTGATTAGGTTCGATCAGCGATGGTGTCAACTGAACACAATCAAATCAATTTTTGTAAACAAACAATTTTTGATTAGGTTTTAACATTTATTAATAATAATTTTTTTGCGTTCGGTTGACACCACCTAGAATAATTAATAATTATAGCCTGGCTGATTGACAGAATTTCCCAGAGAAAAATTGGCTATAAATGAGGCCCCCCAGCGGTACCCCTGATCACGATATCGCCCAATTTTTTTCTTCAATCACTATCATATCACACAAATCGCCAAAAAATCAGACAGCCAGGCTAATCCATGAAAAAAGTCCAAATCACACATCACGGCTCAAATTTTTCTCAAATTACGATCACGTTCTAACTTCTGATCACGCAATCACGACAAAAAGTTTTCCATATCACGTAATCACGCAAGGAAAAACCCTAATCATGGGGGGAGGGGGCTGGAAAGTCAAATTTCCTGTGATTTTCTCATTAAAGCTAAAGGAAATGCAAAAACTTTTAGCTTAGTATCAATGACATCATTAAGAAAGCTTCAATGAAAAATCAGGCATAAAAATATCCTCTACCTCTATAAAACAAAACTTACCATCTTGATCTTTGTCATTGAATGCGTCAGCAGCTTGTTGTTGAAGTCGTGCACTGATCCTGTCTAAAGACTTTTTATTATTGTTATTAGCAGCCATAATTTAACTTCAGATTCTAATTTGTACTTAAATTTGTAAACTGTTGAACTTAGTCGTGTTGATTGCAGGTTGAAAATGAAAGTTTTAAAAAGTCGCGGGCAAACGGCGTCATAATTTGTGAAATCGCTTTACAGGGAGTCAACTTTTTAAGAAAACAAAAGCGATATTCATCCAATTGTGAAAAATTATCTTACTTGATTTCTCTTGATTAGGCCACGCTTCGCGCGCGCGCGCGCGGGCGGGGGAGGGAGGATTATATCTTGCTCTCTCTTGATTACTTATTTCATTTTTCTTTCAAGCCACACACACAATGGAGAGAATCTTTACTATATCGAGCGACTCTACTCGCTCTCTCTATCTTTCGAATATCTCTCTTTCTCCAACTATTAGCCAGTTGGTTCATATATCATCATGTGTGGGTGGTGTCTCTACAATTCCATCCTTCGTCAAATTGCGAAATTCCAGACGAAAAAAGGTTCGATTCCGTTTCTCCGTCAACCATGAAACCCCCCATCCATCCCGCCCTTTCTTTGTTTCATTTCTCTCGAACTTTCCACCACCCAAAGTGCAATGCGAATGCGCAGACTTTTTTTGCCTAAATTTCGCTTTAGCTAGTTTCGCACACCGCACCTTTCTTGCATTTGATTGGTATGCGTACATGTCACACACCCTCCCCCAATGTTGTTGTATATATGTGCCATATTATATATAGGGCGCATTTTTGATGGTGTGGTGGCCCGGTATGAGCTCTAACTAAGGAGCCCCTGCACGCGGCAGATTGCTTTAATAATGATAATGGGGTCAATTTTTGCTTCAGAGGATTAAATATTTTGAGGTTGCGCTCTATAATGCTAGGAATAATTTTTCTAAAATTTGCAAACGTTTTTTGTTCTTTTTTTACCCTTTTCACAAAGTTTTTGCTCCACCGCAAATCTAAAAAAACGAAATTCACGAAGGTTAAATTTCGTGGTTTTTTACATAACCTCTGCATTTAAAAGTATCGTGTATATGATGTAACGTCATATCGCATACATGCCTTCAATTCCCGCCGCTTCCGTTCTTTTATGTCGCAATTTTGTAATACTAAAATGGAGTAAAAAAAGATGGCGCTTTAGTTACGGGCGGAGAAAGAGCGAGGATGAATGCATGGCCCCATCGCCCCCCGGCGTCAAGCCCATCTTTAGATGACTGACGATAACTGTACGACCTGCTTCGCGCGCTGGATGGTGCTGTCTGCTGATGTGTGATGCATGAAAATGTCATACGCTGTTATGTTTTTTGTGTTTTTTTTCATGGTTATCATCAATATCATCCCTCCATCCTGCCTCCTGGCGCGCACAACAAAAGCCATGTATACCAACCTGGCCTGGACATGAATAATATACATCATAAAGATACAGTTTAAAATATCTTGCGTTCATGCCAAATGATTATTTTACTTGATGGTAAAGCACCACACCTACCTACCCACATGGCCACATCAAATGGCCCCCATATCATAACCCTTTAGGCAGGGGACACGATATATGGTGGTATGGGGGCGGCGGGCCGTCTCTGTGGGATTCCAATAAAAATTAATCTTGAGTCTTTAATAAACGTACAGGAGGGAATAAACGTTCAGGAATATCAGACTGAAATAAATAAACGTACAGGAGAAAAATTGGAACTCAAATAAATAAATAAACGTCCATGCTGGAATAAACGATACAAGGAAGAACTTGGACCCTTCTCAGGCCCGTAAGAAAAGAAGCATTTTTATATATTGAGGAGGCAAAATGAGAAATATAATTATTTCAGAGTGTCAGGATTGCTGAAAAATGCGTCCAAATCGACCATTGTTTTCAAAATGAAGTCAATTACAAGATTTTTCGAAACTACCAATTCTTGGAAAATTTTTGGAAGGGCAAATACCCTTGCTGTCCACACGGTTGCTACGGGCCTGATTCTTTGATCTAAAATAATTATCACAAGCAGCCACCGGCTAGAAAATACAAAATATCTGTTCTAGAGGCCTTTTTCTCCTGGAAAATACTATCTGTTCACTACCCAGGATACAGATATTTGGAAAAAATCCACCGGCGGCAGCTGCATGCTCCTGATCTGAATTATAAATTACACCCGCCATCATACCACCATATGTGCTGGGGAATGCAATTTACACTTAAATTCAATAAAACAGTTTTTCTGTTGTAAAGAATTAATAAACGTACAGGAGTAGGAGAGAATAAACGTACAGGTAGAAAAATGCTTGAAAATAAATAAACGTACAGGACCTAATATAATATAAGGAAAATACAGGGGAAAATAATGGCGCATGGCGGGCCATCATATGGTGGGCTCAAGCCAATTTTTAATACGGAAGGTCTTGAATTAAAAAACCGGAAACTCATAAATATGATTGAGCTAATTTACAGACCGGTGATTTTGAAAATAGATTATAGATATAATAGAGATTTTCATTAAAATCTTGGAACTAATTAAGAAGAATAAAGTTTTATGTAATCAACATAGATTTGGTCTCAAGTAAATCCTTTTATTTCTTCCTTAAAAAAATAATACACCCAGTCGTTATTATGTTCATACCAGGCTTTTTCGGCTCTCATAGGCCAACTGCGGACGTTGCCACTAGAAATCAGAAATCAGTAAAGCAAAAGTCAGACAGAATTGGTAAACGTTATCTTCACAAATCATATAATATCTTCGAAATCGTTGGATTATTTATACTAATGCTACCACTCTAGAATGTCAAGGTTATCAAGAAAGCAGCCACTATCATATTTTGAATCAGGTTTTGGAGAGCCAGTTTTGGAAGAATCTTCTTACAATGTGTATCCTGACAGACAGTTAGAAGAATATGGTAGAGCTCCTAGACCTTTAATCAAAAATAAATCGCAACACAAGTCAACCCATCAAACAAATCTAGATGATGTAATTGAAAATGACCATGATGATACCAATCTCGACAGACCTACTGTCACTACTACTGTTGTTAGTAACATTGCATTGTTACAGTCAAGTTGGTAAGCTCTTTGATTCTTTCTCTTTGTTTGAAAGGCACTGAATATATCAACTAGTTTTCTTTTTTCTTGGTGATTATATCCAGACCAGACAGTGTCAAAGGGATCTTACACTACATATCTCCAGTCCAGTGTGGGTCTGATTGTCTGGGGTTCATCGGGTGTATCCACGGTAAAAACAACCCTGCTGACGCACCTGATTGAGCACTCAGAAGACATTGGGGCGGGTGGCGATTTTAGGCTAGGAGGAAACGTTTTTATTGGCAAAACGCCATGAGGGCGTTTTTACTTCGAACCAGATGCTGACATCCAATGTAATTTTTTTAATGATAATGAAGAGATTATTGATACAAATGTCAATTGTGAAGAAGATGATGAATTTGAAGTAGGAGAGGATATGCTTTACAGTGGAAGCAAATTGAAAAGATCCGAATTTGCTGTTTTGTTTTCAATGTTCTGTGCCAAGCATTGCTTATCGGACAGTGCCAAAATGGGACTTATTGATTTTTTGGATGTTGTACTACCAAAAGATAGCAGCATACCAACCCTTTACAAAATTCAGAAAATGGTTCCCTCTCTTTCAACTCCACCCAAATTGTTCAACCTTTGTGCAGTATGCCACTGTGAACTACAGAGAAATATGTGCATAAATCAAAAATGTGAAAAATCTCTTGTTGCTGTGAAAGACAGAATGACATACTATATCTTTGACATTGAAAGCAGCCTTAAAAAGATCATCAATGGTAAGTTATTTGTGTTGAGTGTCCTCTGTATTTTTATTTCTATTTTAAAGGTGTTTAGCTGGGCATCTGGTTCTTTTTTGCAATAGTGCAGTGTAGTACTCAGGCTTTTCAATAATACGCGAGCGATCGATCTCGCGCTTGGTAAAGCGCTCGTCAATCTCGTATCGTAAGGGCAAAATCACTTGCGTCAATTATCTTTTTATATAAAAAAACTGAACACTGTTTTTATTCAAAAGCAATCTTATAGCTATTCAAATTTTGCGTACAAAAGATATTTACGAAACGCCTTTATCAAAAAGGATCTGCAAAAGAGAACACAAAGAGGCAGCTTCAAATCTTGAAATTGCAGGTTTTAAGAAAAATCTAAAGATAGAGCTAAAGCTAAAGAAAAGTTTTTTTCAATTTTGAATTGCGCTTTAAATTCGAGTTGTAATGGATCTGTATAGAGTGTCTCAAGTAAACTGGGAGCGTTTTCTTTAAAAGAATTGCGCGCTAAAAGTGATTTACGCAAGCGATTTTACCAAAACTTTCTTGCGCATTAATTCTGTTACATAACAGTTTTGTCGATCGCCTACTCTTTTTTTTCCTGGAATTGGAACTAATTTTTGAGGTCAGAAAAATTGCACATGGGAATTATTTTTCGCAGATTACTCGATTCACACTTTTTAGCGGGAATTGATTTTTGTGGATAGGCTAAATTAGATTATCTCTTGTCTTAATAAACCTATAAATAATTCTTTATTCTTTGATTATCTTCTAAGGAACTAGAAGTACCGTAGAGTTAAAAAAATAACTTTCATAGTGTCCTCCCCCCCTACCTAAACTGAAAATTGTTAAAAGATTTCCCTCAAAACAAAACCTTAGACCTATAATTGCAATATTTGGTACTTTTGGTACTAAATTACAGGTTTCAGAAGAGCAAAAGGGCTATTTCCTCCCCCTAAATTTGCCCCCCTACCTCCAGAAAAATTTCTTCCCTCCTACACGATCTCTTCTCATAAGTCCATTCCCCCTAAATATAGGGGGGACATTATGATCTTTATTTAAAAATGTTGATTTTCTTTATCAGAACATCCTTAAACTTTTCTCGGGAATTAATATTCAGTTATGACCAAAAACGCTATAAAGCTAAAATTAATTCCCGCGAAAATTAGTTCCAATAAGGTATTTCTCATTACTAATTCTCAAAGTTACTAATTCTCAAAGTATTTCTAGTAATCTTTTTTATTTTTTTTTACGCAATTACTTTGTGCACCTACATTAAATTCTATTTTTACTTATTATAATGATAGCGGTAGCCCGAAACCCAAAAACTAAAATTATAAGGTTCAAAGATTCATGTTTTATAAGAACGTAGTTAATAATTTTAAGACATTTGAATGGTCGTTCTTTATATAATATTTTTCAATGTAATATTTCAAGGGAAAAAAACAAAAAAACACCATCAAATATTTGCTAAAACTTAGTTTTCATTGGCTCATATGTTGGTGTTTTTTTTTTTAATTTTCAAAATTAGGACTTTTTAGGCCTTGGGACAAGTCTTTTGCCAGAACAAGGCTAAAACTTTGCTTTCTCAAGGCTTCAAAATCGATCGTATTTGTTTGAAATTCTGCACACTTGTTCCTTGTGTGAACACTCAGAGGTGTTTTGTCATTTTTTAAATTTCGGGGCCTGGAGATTAGTTGTTCACAAGAACAAATAATTGGACAAATACACCGAAGTTGAGTCCAGTACGGTTCGCACGTTCGACTATTCCCATTGTGGATTGAAAATGTACTTCTCCAGGAACAAAAGTTGGGAAAAATTTACGAACACGATGTAATGCAAAACTTTCTTTTTATATAGAAAATCTTGACTTGGCTGCCTCCTATCACACCAAAAAAAGTGGTGTATTTGCTGATATTGTTGATGGTGATGTTTACAGCAGCAAACGATGTGGGGAGAATATTGTCACACTTGTTTGGCACATTGACGGTGCACCTACTATAAAGTCAAGAAACCTTCCAATCTGGCTGATCTCTGGATTCATTGTTGAGCTAGGGATGTTCCGCTACAAAATGAAGAACATAGTACTTAGTGGTGTATGGTATGGCCCATCAAAGCCAGATTTTGATCATTTCCAGATTAACTTTACCCGTCAGATCAAGAAATTGATGGAGACCGGTTTTCAAATTGGTGATCAAGTATTTTTCTTAAACGTTGAAGCCCAGATGGCTGATCTTCCTGCCAAAGCTGCCTCACTCAAGATGAAGCAGTTTAACGGACTCAATGGATGTACAATATGTTATCACCCAGGTAAGTCACTGAAACTTTACCTATATTAATTTTAAGTTAAAAAAATAGTATTTTAAATGCTTTGCGGTCAAACGCAATATTAAAATGACCGATCACAAAATTTTCCTGCAATAAAGTAATTAGCCAGGGCTTGGAATAAGAATTAGTAAATTATCAAAAAAAGATGAACAGCGTCTCACTCAACCAGTGAGTACAGGTCAAAGTTTCTCAACCAAAAAAAAGCAAATTGTTAGAATTTTCCTTACAAAAATCAACACTATTAAATGTTACATTTCTTTGCTACTTTTTGATTTTGTTATCTTACTTTAGGTGAACATTTTTACAAGAACTTGGGTATACCCTTACAAGGGGGATCAGCAAGACAGAACTGGTCAGGAAGTTTGGCGAGATGCTCACCTTGCTGAAAAAAATCCGGCTGAAGAGAATGGTGTAAAAGGCAAATCTGTTGTTTTGGATATCCAACGCGTTCCTGAAGAAGCACCTCTAGACTACATGCACTTAATTCTTGAAGGTATTAGCTTCGCCTGAAAATTTAGTATAGGATTTTTTATCAATCTATTTGTGTATTCTTAAGGAATGAAAGTGAATAGAAAACCAGCTCATTGAATCTTGGCCTTCTTCTCCTAAGGGAGTTTCAATTCAGTTAATGGTTTTCTGTTGTTTGGTTTGAGCGATTTCTAATTTTTGCGTTTTTGGGTGTCCACACCACGCAAATTAGTTCCGTGAAATGTAGTTTTTTTTTAATACCTACCCCTAGGAAAATAAAAAAATTTTGTCAAAAAGTGGTGTCAAGTGCGAAAATTAGTTCTGTGAAATGTGTTTTTTCAAGGTCCTCTCACCGCAAAAATTAGTTCCCTTAAAGTGCATCCTTTTTTAAACTGATAAAAAAGAGCTTCTACAAATTCTATTCGAACTGCACTTAAATATCTGAAGATCGGCAATGTATGTTAAACTTAATTTTAAAAGTGGGCTTTGGCTTTAACTGGCTTTTGGATGCATCATATAATGCAATCACTCTCCTCCCTTGCCCTGCCAACTTTAATTCAAAAACCACTAAAGTAAAGCATCATCAATATTTCTTATTATTCTTAAAGGTGAATGGAAAAGAAAATTACTTCTGCTGCTGGATCCAAAGAACGGC